>CAUYSK010126374.1:0-35473 GCA_963575035.1 Avahi laniger | reverse complement strand
AATAGTGCTATTGCTGAATCGAATGGTATTTCTATTTTTAGCTCTCTGAAGTATCTCCAAATTCTTTTCCACAGAGGTTGTACTAATTTGCAGTCCCACCAGCAGTGTAAGAGTGTTCCTGTCTCTCCACATCCTCGCCAGCATTTGATGTTTTGGGATCTTTTGATAGAGGCCAATCTCACTGGGGTTAGGTGATATCTCATTGCGGTTTTGATTTGCATTTCTCTAATGATTAGAGATGTTGAGCATTTTTTTATATATTTGCTGGCCATTATTCTGTCTTCTTTTCAAAAGTTTCTGTTCATTTCCTTTGCCCATTTGTTGAAGGGGTTTGTGATTTTTTCTTTTGATTTTTTTGATTTCTAGATAGATTCTGGTTATCAGCTCTTTATCAGATGTGTAGAGAGCAAATATTTTTTCCCATTCTGTGGGCTGTCTATTCACTCTAATGATAGTTTCCTTGGCAGTGCAGAAAATTTTTAATTTGATTAGATCCCACTTAGAGAGGATACAATTTTAAACAGACTTCAAAAAAGAAATTCACGTAATGGTAAAGCTTAGCTGAAGTTTTTTAAATAGTCTAATAATGACAATGTGTATGAAATTGTATCATTTTCATATTGCTTTAATTTTAATAGTTGTAGAATATGTCAATATACTTATTTGACTTTCACAAAACACCTGCAAGATGATTGTGTTACAAAGTAATAGTGTTACTTTGTACAAGAAGAAATTCAGATTCAGAAAGATGAACTAACATAGCCAAAATTAAACACCTAATTAAATGTTGGAGCTAAAACTATGATCCAGACCTATAGATGGCTATGTATATGCTTTCTTCACTAAACCAGTGACTTTTCAATTTCTGATCACTATTACTCTCTTTTTCATATCTATACCACCACTGTCAACATAGAATCTGGCAAATTCTTCTATTATATCAATTTAACGTATTTTTATTTTGAAATGAGAAGTTGCATTAAAATGTTTTCAGCAGTTAAACATTTTTAAAGCCATTGTTTAATTTATTATTCATTTCATCATTTGAGGATGATATAATATCTTTTATAACATTTTATAATAGTTTATTCACATTGTAATTATTAAGGGACAGTCTTGGGTAGAAGCTGAGTAAATTAACAATAAAAGAAAGAAACAAAACATGAAAGAAATATGTTTTCCTTTCCTTGTTGAACTGTTACACAAATGTGTAATCTTGTTAACTTTAAGCTGATCTAGTCTTATATCTACCAACTAGAAAACTCCTTAGTATATGAAATACTGGAGTTAACCATGACCATAAGTATTATCTAGTCTAATTACCTTGTTGGCATATGAAAAATCTGAAGCCTAGAGAGGGGAAGGTAATTTTTAGTCATACTTAAAGAAATGATCAGTAAAAAAGATTTGATATTGTAGTTTCAGTATTTTTTATAATACTGATTAATTACATGGTCACATTTTTCAATGCAAGTCTCCCTTGAGACTCTGCCTCAGTATGGATATATTGATAACAGTACTAAGAAGTGATTTTTTCAACACAAAGTGGAAATAAACCTTGGTTGCAAAAGTTTTTTAAAAAATAACTACTTCAGATCATAGTTAAAGGCTAGTTTTGTTCTATGATCAGGGGGCTATCTATATCTTAGGAATAAATGAAGGAATTGATACCATACTAGATATTTCAAACTGCTCTGACTTAGTAAATAGAAATCAATCTTGGTGTTTTAAGCTGGTAATTATTTAATACAGATAGTAAAATTCCTACAACATCATTAATAGGGTAGATTGAGTGGAAATCTCTGGACTAATGTATCACTATTAGTTTCAAGATAAATCTGCTGTACCTGAATGGGAGAGGTCAAAAATCACTTCTCTGGCCACAGCTGCCTGACAGTCATAAATTTGAAGACCAGGTCCTGGAACAAGGATTTCACAACCACAAACAACTGTAATATGTCCTCAGAACTTTCTTTCCAGCCTTCACAGCCGCAGGAAGAAGGCCTCTACATCACTTCTACTTTCTATAATTCACTCAAGTACTTATTATCAAAACCTAACTTAGCTTAGACTACTTTTAGCTACAGAGGGTCTGATAAATGTGATTTTTTTAATATATTTTCCCTGTTGTAAGGGAGGGAATAAAAGAGGGAGAGGACAGGAATGCTGAGTGATCATAAACAATATTCATATCTCTCAATATGGGGCATAAAAATAAAAGCAGAACAATAAAATATAGGGAAAATACTTAAAGTTGCAAAATCCAAGCTAAAAATAATTAATATTTTGTTCCACTGTGTTATAATTATCTAAATCCATTAACTTCAAAGCAGTATATCTTTCTCATTCACATATGTGAAAAAAGTATGCACCAACATAGAGAAAAAATTTAAAATAATATAGATATTAAACTTCATTGTTGAACTTGATATTCATAGACTCCTAATTTATTTCACTGACAATATTTAATATGAGTCATGCCTCAGATCATAGGAAAAGGCTATACATGTGCACTCAAAGAATTTTTTAAATGTATAAATATATTTTAATTGTACAAACAGCACATAAAGATGTAATATAAATGTATTAACAAAATAAAATGTACATATTATAAAACAAAAATGAGAAAAAGGAAGATTAATACAATTCAACTTGGCCATTCTGGTACTGTGATGGGGTTATTATTTATTTATTAGAAGAAAGAAAATCTCACATTCTGAATGAATTTTTTTCAGTATATTACTTTATCAGGAATGTTATTTTCGCTAAACAAATTCTGATTTATTTCTATTTTTTTGTCACATCTCACATTATATAATTATAGTTTCTTACATATCCCTTGTATTTATCACAGCAATGTATGCCTAACTTTACACATAGCATTTTCACTTTAGAACTTTTGAGATATTTACTCTGGGGAAAACAGGCACTTCCTTTACATATAAAAAGGTACAAGATAAAAATATTTGTTAGAAATGTTAATTTCTAAAAAAATTAATTTGAAGTAACTGTGTGATTTAGATTACGTTGGTGCCATTGATGCTGATCTCTTATTTTCATATAGAACATGTTGGTTTTAAATTATAATTACGGTACTAATCATTGTGACAACAATAGTAGAATAGTTCTTCATCTAACTTCACATAAATTTATTTTTTAAAACTTATTTTTGTCAAACAAGCATTTTATTGCTTAATATTCTAAAATGACACCAAATCTTTGAAAGTTTACTATAGTAATTAATATTATTGAAATGCTAAATTTCATTGTTCGCATTTTTTAAGTAATAAGATTTTTAAATTCACAGTAGTAAACTCTAGACTTATTTAGGTTTAGTAGTTATCTATTTTAGAAAGATATGCAGAAAATAATAATGATATGAGGTTATGGATATGTTAGCTTAACTGTGATAGCCATTTCACAATGTACATGTACATCAAAATATCATGTTGTGTACCATAAATGTAAATAATTTTTATTTTTTAATTATACATCACTAAAGCTGGAGGTGTGGAGGATACCAAGAAGATCTACAAAAAAATTAAAAAGTAAAATAGTCAAATAACAAAAAAGAGATACATAGGATACATATTTAAAATCTAACATAAATAAATGATCCAACAGATATTTACTAATCAACTATTATACTCCAAGAATTATACTAAGCACTTAGGTCACACCTAAGAATTAGAAAATACAAATTCTCTCATAAATATCTCAAAATGTAGCTGTGAAAATAAAATCTCAACACACAACTCAATTATATACAGTGTTAAGAAATTTTTAATTTTTCAGCAGAAAAATTAATACCAAAGAAATAAGAGAAATGAGTTTATATGATTCTAGTTAATGGTCCTTAATGAAGTGGAGATGAACTGAAACATCAAATACTGAGTGATTTTTGTTTAATAAAAAATGAAAATGAAGCCAATGGACACAATTCTTGGGTTTAACTCTTCATTATTGTACATGCATACAGACTTTTTTTTAATTTATGAAGTGGCACAAAGAAATTCTCTAAAACATTTTGTGTTACTATTGCTAGAGTGTATTTCCTTTGATTCATTCATATTGTACAATATACAAATGCCCAGGCTTCCTAGAAATTCAAAGAAGTACGGACAATATATGCTTAAAGGGCTCACCAAACTAAACCAGAGAAACTTTGACTTGGTATCTTCCATCCTCACAACCACCCATGGCCATAAAACTTCATTTAGTGGCCCAACAGGGTGCCTAAACAAGAGGCAGGATGTGACCTGATTTGAATGTAATAGCTGAAAGCTGCAAAACATGGATGGCTAACTGAGCAAGATGTCCCCAAGTTTTTTCAATAATCTGTATATAATGACACCCAGCAAGTTAAATGAATGGATATCTTGTTCCTTACTTATCAAGTTATGATAAAGTTCATCTTATTGTGACATCTCCTCAGAACGTCATTTACCATTTTCCAGAGGACAACACATGATTTTAAATAAAGGAAATAAAAGTTTCTATTCAGGAATTTAAGAAGTATAGCAATGTGAAGAAGAATTTTCTCTGAAAATCATTTCATAATAAAGCTTCTCGAATACTTGAAGATAAACTCATATGCATTAAATAAATAACATGCTTCTTAACACCAAGTGTTATAATTGTAACATATTTGATTAAACAATTTGAAATGTTCCAGTTCTATTAGGTCTAATTTTAGATAAGTATTTTATTTGTGTTAAATAAATTTTTTGGCAATCAATTAGCAGAGGATTCTGCTCAATTTAAATTTCACATGTTGGAGGATTATTTTCTCCCTCTCCTTTGCGTTTTAATTTTTTTACTCTATCATCCGGGATAGAGTACAGTGACATGATCATAGCTCACCGCAACCTCAAATTCCTGGGCTCAGGAGATCCGCCGATAGGAGCCTCCCAAGCAGCCAGGACTACAAGTACCTACCACAACACCCTGCTAATTCATTCATTTATTTATTGAGTCAGGGTCTCGCTATGTTCTTAAGGCTGGTCTGGAACTTCTGGCCTCAAGCAGTCCTCCTGTCTTGACCTCCCAAAGTGCTGGGATTACAGGTGTGAGCCACCGTGCCCCACCTAAATCATTTTTTAAAGTAACCATTGCCATGGTTACAGTGATATTCTGCAACATCAGCAAAAATATTTTTTAAGTTATAAATGTGTCCAATACCATCTGTAAAGTCATTAAATAGAGACAGTTTTACTGGTAACTTGTTTGTACTCCTTAGTTTTTTCTTTGATGATGAAACATAAGATATGATTTCATTGAAATAAGGCATTTCCAATAATTTTTTACCTGATAAGCATGATGTGCTATAAATTTGTGAACAGTTGGAAACGTTCTTCACTTTATGTCATTTTATTTTCTGTGGCTACTCTACTGAGATAAAATCTTCAGTTTTCATATGTACATCTTTTTTATCAGTCAAAATCAACTTAAAACTTTAAATCTATTTATCTTTTTGTAAGTTTGAAGAAAAGTTTGCAGAAGTTTACAACTAAGATGAGCTTGAGTTAAACATTTTTAAGCACATAATTACTAAATTTTCACACAAACACCCTCACAGTAACTTACTGCGGAGTTGTTCCAATTGAGGTAAGAGAGGCAAGGTTGAATCTTTGAATCTCCCCATCAACCACACTTTGGATATAAGCTGTCCCTGGTAAGGTTGGTAAGGTTGGGTGAGGCAGCGGTTTTCACCCATGTGCAATTCAAAATTCTGTGGGTATCTGTTGTTTTTTTCATGTTTTGTAAATGAGGCACTCCTATTTTTTTCTGGACTATTTTTAAAAGATATTTTTATAGTGAATATCTTCGAAAGATAGAGATTGTACCTCTGTCTGAAGCAAAATACAGGCATGCTTACTGTCCAGTAGAAAATAACACCTTCAGCTATATCCAAGAGCAGGCATGCTACTTTCTATTACACAAGATTCAAAAGTTAAGGGTCCTCTTAGGTGATGCAATCTCATGCATGTACACGTATAACCTGTCCTGTTTTATATTACACTTTGGAAATTGGTATTAATATTTTGATTACTGCTATTTCAATGGGTAATAACATGTTCTTTGTATCTGAACCAGTCTTGTGTCTTCTATCAGCATCTATGATATTATGGCAGGCTAACTTGGTAGCTTTAAAGTAGAGTAAAATCTCAAATCCTTCAGGGTTTTTGACAGTAATTAGCAAAAAGCACACTTTTAGCAACTGGATAAAGGAATGCCTTGATCTTGAAAGGAAGACCTGGGAGTGAATCTTGGCATCTATTCAAAGAGCAATGAGAAATCTAGAAGTAAATGCTCAGGGAAGAATCAAAAGAGATTAGCTGTGCTGAGATATATACAATCACTTATATACCATCAAAAATTCATTTTTAGTGCTTAAGGATAGAGTAATATCTTCTGAAATCCTAACCTATACTTGTTTCACCATAAACTTATTATATATAATGTCATTTAAAATAATTGTATACATAAAAAGGGATGCTGGTCTGGCTATAGAACAATATAGTACCACTTTTACGGAACTATGTCAGAATCTCTCTGTATTCCTATTTGCAATAAGTGATTGGATTTCTTGGGTTTGTTTTTTTTTTCCAATAAATATTTAAAGAATTTGAGATATTCATTAGTATTTATACATATAAGGAGAAGGTATATCTGCACTAATATTTTGCAAATAATAAATGAAAATAAAGCATTAAAATTGAATTAGGTTATATTGTGAGGAAAGAAGAGATAGATCTCCAAGAAGTAGAAACTCAAACCCGAGAAAAGCTATTCACCATGTATGTAGTGAAAATAAGTTTGTAATTACCCACTTAAAATTGAGCGGGAAACATTCTTAATTCTAAATTGTTGTGATGATTAATTTTAGATGTCAACTTGACTGGGCCACATTTCATCAAATATTATATTGTTCTGAATGAGTCTGTGAGGGTGTTTCTGGACGAGATTAACATTTGAAATGGTAGACTGAGAGGAGCAGATTGTCTTCCCTGATGTGGATGGGCCTCATGCAATCAGCTGAACACCTGAATAGAATCAAAAGGCTAAGAGAGAACTTGTCCTGCCTGACTGCTTAAACTGGGAAATTCATCTCTCCTGCCCTTGAACTAGAACTTACACTATTGCCTGTCCTTGTTCTCAGGTCTTCAGATTCAAACTGGAACC
The DNA here is from genome assembly GCA_963575035.1 of Avahi laniger. NCBI lineage: Eukaryota > Metazoa > Chordata > Mammalia > Primates > Indriidae > Avahi > Avahi laniger. The sequence goes on along the minus strand of CAUYSK010126374.1, from coordinate 28,288 downwards.
ACACCATCTACTTTCCTGAGTCTCTGGTTTACTAACTGCACATCTTAGGACTCCAACCTCCAGAATTATGTGAGTCAATTCCTTTTAATAAATTATATATACATATAAAATAATATATTTTGTTCTATTATATAATACATAGAAATTATATTTATATATCATATAATAGGATATATAGCTATATAGTATATATTTTAATATATCTCTATATATACTATATGTGTGTATGTATATAAATATCTCTTATAAATTCTGTTTCTGTAGAGAACCCTAATTAACACAGGCATACCTCGGAGATATTAAGGGTTTGGTTCCAGATCACCACAGTAAAGCAAATATTCCAATAAAGTGAATCACACAAATTTTTTGGTTACCCAATACATATGAAAGTTGTGCTTTCACTATTCTGTAGTCTATTAAGTATGCAATAGAGTTATGTCTAAAAGAAACAATATGCATCCCTTAATTAAAAATACTTTATTGCTAAAAAGGGCTCACAATTATCTTAACCTTTAGCAAATCATAATCTTTTTTCTGGTGGAGAGAGATGGGGTAATGGCCAGTTGATGGAACAGTCAGAACACACACGACACTTATTAAGTTCATCTTCTTTCATGGGCTCTGTTTATGGATTCTCAAAATTTTTACCATAATAACATTAAGAATCTCTGATCATGGATCACCATAACAGATATAATAATAATGGAAAAGTCTGAAATATTATGAGAATTTCCAAAATATGACACAGATACTCAAAGTAAGGACATGCTGTTGGAAAAAGAAAGGCTATAGACTTGCTCAGTGCAGGGTTGCCACAAACCTTCAATTTGTAGAAAATACAATAACTGAAACAGAATAAAACAAGATATGCCTATAGCTAGAGGTAGACTGAATATATGAGATTGTTATTTTGGAATGATTCAAAATGGTTGGTATCAGATAATCTTCAATTTACCTGAATGACTTTTCCAATGAATCCGTTCTTACAACTTGAAATATATTTTTCAATATTATTAATTTATTAAAACATGAAAACATTAGTTGCAATACAACTGTCACTAAAAATTGTTTTCATTTTCCTTATTTGTCTTATTTACTCTGTCTCCAGTTTTTAACTAAATATAATTTTCTAGATAAATATATTATCTCTTCAAAAAAAGTAGATAAAATATATTTTCTACCTTCATGACTATATCTTACATCTTTTGCCGATAAAGAAGGATACTTTAAATGATAAACTAGCAGGCAAAAATATTTTGTTTAATCTAATAAAATGACTCTAAGCTATGTGGAAACTTGATTTTTAAAAATTGTCACTTAATTTACATCAATTATTCAGTAAAAGATATATTTACTTCATTTGCAGTCATAATCTAAGATTACTATAAATACAGGCAAAGTAGTTGCAAAGAAAAAAGTGTTTAATATTTGTTGCTCATACATGCACATGACATCACCATGTTAATCTATCTTTCCATATTAGTCCAGGCTTCTTTGTTATCATTCTCCTATTAAAAGAAGCCTGACCTATTTTCAAGAATCCACAACCAATCACAAATGCTAATTTCATCTTTGCTATATTATTTTCATAATCTGCAGATGCTAACACAGTTTCTTTCACACTGTGCTGAATAAATTGTACTATGCATAGGACTTTAATATAATTATTTTTAATCTCTATCAGAACACATACATAGCCTAAAATGAAGTTGAGAAAACCCAGGCACCACCAAAAAAATCAATTATAGACTTTTTTCTCACAGGAAAACTTTTATATTATGTGTTGGCAGATGTCCAGTTCCTATGATGAATATACCCTTTCTCCTGACCTTGAGTCAAGGAGGATGTTCTAAGAGTGACACACTTGACAAATACTGGTCATTGAAATGGTGATTTTCTTTTTAAAATGGATGGAGGCCTTGGTTGTAATTAAGGAGCTCATATTTTCCAGGGATGCTGAAGAAATTAACAAGGGCTCAGAGGCAAATACACTCAATTTGAAATGCAGAATTGATAATAAATAACTCAGGATTAAGCAGAAATCCTAATTTTGAATTCCAAAGCCCTATACTCTGGAGATGAGTGATGTTTAAAGTAATTTAGTCTTCAGATTTTTTTGTTACAGGAATTTTATGTTTTACTCTAGAACACTCTGCACAGGTAATATCAGTAACTATAAATCTCTTTTCGCTTACATTGAAAGCTTGAATTTAAGCTATGTTCTCTGAGGTAAAGGGTCAGAGGTTTTATCCACTAAGCCACCAAACCCCTCATTTCAAGTATTTTTGAGTCCAGGTATTTCTTTGTGACAGAAAACACTCATGAGGAATTATGTGCTATGCCTGAGGGTGAAGAAGTACAAGAAAGACAGCCTTATTAAGAGCACATGTGCTGTAGCCGGACAGATTTTGACCTTCACAATGACACAAAGGCAAAGATGAATGCAGAAGAGCCTCACTGCTGTTAAACATCATAACAAGACAATCTTTAGGACCATTTTTTTAGGGGGAAAAAAGAACAAAACCTGTTTATCAGTATAGGGAGATTGAAAACAACTCTAGTATTATTCTGAGAGAAATAGAAAAAGCAAAGACAGAAAACTTTAAAAACTGTTGGTTAAAGAAGACAATAAGGACAGGGACAGTGAGGAAAGTGGTTGACATTGTATGGCATTTTGTATCCCATAAATACTCAAATTATCAGTTTAACTGTTTTTCCCATTGTGTAAACAGGAACGATTATTATTCTTCAAATAGAAACCCACAGACAGTACCCTTTTCAGGTTATTTTTTAAACGTATATTCTCACTGGAAATAAATATACCAAGGTTTAATCACCAAAAAGAAATGTACAAATACAGACAATACTACCAATTTAATTGTATTTTTTATCCCAAGTTAATGTGGTAAATAAAGTGTTATAAAAAACAGCTAGGAAAAATCCACTTTGCACCACGAATCCTGTATTGAGCAAATAGGATTTGTGCAATAGAATTACAACCAGAATAACTTATATGTTTAGCTTTAAATAAGAAATATTGTCACATATGTCTTTTAATTTTTACTAATGAATTGCAATATCCTCCACATCCTCATTAGCAGAAAGTTGTCTCCTTTTTCCTGTCTTCTCGCTACTTTGCTCAAAGCATCTTGTCTTGTGTCTTGTGTGTAGTCTAATCTAAAATGGTCTAATTCTCCTTTCAAATGCCAGGGAGGAGACAGCACTGGAAAGCCCACTGCAACCACTGCTTCTCAAGCTGCCAGAGTCCTCATTAGCAGCATTCAATTACAATTGCTTATGATAGTATCTCAAAAATCTATGTTTATTTCAAAACTGAAAAACATTAATGAATCAAAACCACCAATATAAGTTAAAAAGAGTCACATTTAACTAGGCTTTATTCAAATTAATATATATATTTAAAAGCCATTTATATTTATATTATGAAATTTCTCAAGAACATAGATGTTTCTTTTCAATTTTTTCCATTTCAAATAATTATAATAACATTTAAATTTAGAATGATATTAAGTTATACTCTTCTATTTTGCTAATGGAAAAATTTAATTATTGAAAATTATGCTAGTTAGGAGGAATTAATTTTGTATAATGCTTACATGCCAACATGCATTATAATTTCCCATTGGCTTAATATATATCAATTATCCTGTCATAAATACAGCAGCTATCTGTAAATTTAAAAGGTATTGAAAGAGTTCAGAACTTGCCACCCCAAAATATGCCCCTTTCTTCTATTGATTATTTTCAGCTGAAGGCAATCTTTCAGTGTTATTATTGAAGCCGCTACTCAATTCTTTGGAAGAGCTTGCAGGAAAATAGGAGGAAAAAGAAATTAAAATACACAGTCCTATTGAAATAAAAAAAAAAAAAAATAAACCTTTCTATAGAGAGGGTTTGGCAATAATAACATTATTCTATACATATAGTAATATCTTCTATGATTTCATAAATGCAGAGTTATAAATAATAAGTTTCTACATGGAAGTCAGTAGTAGAAAGAAAGAAATGTGTATCAGAGTAATAACTTCAGGAGCATGGAAAAAATAAATAAAACTACTAAAATGTTTTTTTTAAAAAAGAAAATCCACAGTCCTCACCTTGAAAATTGAATCTTTACAAAAATAGAAGTATGACTCCCTAACTCAAAGTCCACCCATTTTTCTTGCCAATCACAAAGCCTCCCCTATTTTCGTCCAAATGTTTGCAGATGCTATGACAAGCCAGGACATTAGAAAAACAATTGTCTTGCACTTAAACAAAATTAAATAACAATCTCTCTAGAGCAATAGAACCCCCAGAGGATACTTCTTTTCCCCTCCTTGAGATGATTCTACATTAATTGATGTGGTCAGCTGATCCTTTACCTGATACCCACTAACCATTAAACTTAAAATAGAATATCAAGAATTTGACTTCTTAATCAACACCGGTATGAATTTCTCTACCATAGCTTCGGAGAATTTCTCTCTGTCTGTCACCTCTAATTCTATTTAAGCTGTGGAATTTTCTGGGCAAACATATTTTGTTGCCCATATTCCAGCCCACCTCAATATCCTCAGAACCTCTTAACACCCATAATGCATTTTTAACTTTTGACTCCTTACCAGCAAATATTTTAAGTAGAGACTTGATATATAAATTTAATGCCATTGTACAATGTAATGAAGAAGACTTTTTTTTTTTTTCCGCTGCCCTCAGACTACACCTGAAACTTCCTACTTTCTCTAAAGGAGATCCATTTCATCTTAAAATCCCCTGAAAAAGAGGCAACCTTAAGAGATGTCCTCATCAGCACCTCACATACAGATGAGGTGAGATTGCTCCTGAGTTCAGAGATCATGCACATTTTTTGGAAAAGGAATGCATGTGTTAATAGTTTATCTCCAATATTAAATTAGCAAAATAGTTCATGTAAGCAGTGATAAAGTCAAATTCATATATAATATGTGAATTACTGTCAATTTAGTCATATTAACTCCAAATGACTATCCTTCATAGAGTACTTGTTACATGCTTGATGATGTGCTAAATTCTCTAAATGAGTTATTTAATTTAATCATCACAACTATATGAACTGATACTACAATTATCCCTACTTTACAGATAAAGAAATTGAGATTTAGAGATATTTCTACAATGTATCTTGCACAAATTCATACAGTAGACAAATTCAATAACCATTCTTGCCACAAAATACTCTGACTACTCTACCTGAGATTTTAACTACCAGGCTGCATCATTACTGGTAAAAGAACAGGTGGTGTGAATCTACAGTTTCATGCCATTATTAAGAAATAATGTGTGTCATACAACATCTATAAAAACACCCAGGACGTTATATTTAATTCTACCATTTTACAAATCCAGCTAAAAATCTAATGGTATGTAAGTTTAGAAATGTATTCTGCAACAATCTGGAATAAATGTATAATATTTTGTAGGATTTTAGCATAAACAATCATAGAACATTTGGTATCGATAATATTTAGAAAGTCCTTTTAAACAAAGGCAAAAGAAAAAAAAAGTAACTGCAGCATTTCATCCATAACCAGATGGCCAGGCATAGCAAATCAGTAGTATGTAAATAACAGCATTGCAAGGATACATGAAAAATGACTAGTTACTCGACATTTACTTATATATAGATGATCCTCATGTAGACAAGACAAAAATATGTACCTTTTATTGTGACTAATGCAGTCACCAGAATTGCCAGTATAATTTTCAAGTTCATTTATGTAGAGGTACCAAAACAGATGTGTGAGGAACATCTGGGTCTTGTGCTAAAATCAACTATAAAATATAGTACATATGCAATTCAAAATGCACATAAAATAAAATGGGAAAATATAGTCAACTGTAAGTTACTGAAAGTCAGCACCATTATTCTCCATCTGGATGCCAATAGCAAATATTTTCCCCACAACATTAGCAAACACTTAATAGATAGTAATGTACATGTTCCATGTCAGCCAGTGACTTCATAACAACAAACTAATAATTTTAGAAAGAATACATGGGTGCATTTTGATGTGGACATATGTTTAATATAAATAGTTATATTTATTTCATCAAAAATGTTATCAAAATATTTGTTTCAAAATAAGCATTTCTGACGTATTGAGGAGAGATTTCCAGTCAAAACAGGTCACCTACATCTAATTATATGGCTTTTGTCTTTATGCATACATTATGATTGGCAAGCTGCCAATGGACATGTGTAAATAATGAACAAAGCAATGAATTTAAAAATTCTAAACCACTGGACCAGGTTGCTGTCTTAATGGCAGAATATTAACTTCCACACCTGGTCCCTATTCTGATAATCCTGAAGCATCTTCATCACATTTGTTTACATTGTTTCTTCTCAAATATTAACACTAAGTCATATAAAAGAAGATTATAATACTTTCTTAAAAAAATAGATTAGTTTAGCTGAAGAGTCGTTTGCTTCAGTAAAATTCTACTTTTCATAAATTGCTCCTAGTATTGCTCTATTTTAACCTTTTTCTTTAAATAATTTTCTTTTAGCTCTAACCATATTACTTAAGTCTAGTTTATTTCTACTGGCTTATCCTAACATAACTAGTGTATTTTTTAAGTCAGAAGCCACATTGTGTCTTCCTTTGTATCATACCCCAAAGTAGCCAGTTTAGTAGTGTGCACACAGTGAGTATCCAGATTTCTCCTTTAATGAATCACTTAGTTGTGTCATAAGTTTAGTTGAGAGTTGAGACAGAAACAACTGTTCAATATTCTCTCTGTAATATCTATCATGTGCTTTTAAACCATTAATTCACTTTGTTGAGTGCTCTTTTCTAAGACAAATTATTCTTCCCAATTTAGTTGAGCTTTTAAAATTTCATTTAAAAACAGGTATAGTTGCATTTTGCCAATATTTATTAACTCTGGGAGCTACAATTTTTCCATAAATAAGCTATATTTCTTTTTCTTCTATTTAAAAAAGAATATCTAAATACTGAAGGAATTTAATTTTCATAGTTTCTTGTGTTATTCAAAAAAACTCCCATTATTTAACCTTTATTACATTCTTGATCTTTTTTTTCTTATATATAATAAAACTTTAGGTACATTTGACATTTATAGAATATTTGGTTTAGCTTTTGCTACAAATGTTCACAATAGATTTCAAACTTTTTTATTTACCTTTAGGTAAACTTAAAGGACAAATCATATTCAGTTAGAGTGGTATATTGCAGGCATTAATCTTATCCATCTCCTTCTTTCAACATTTAACAAGGGTGACCCATATATGCCATATCTGCTATCATTGCAACTTTCTATGCCTGGGCGCTGCTGATCACATACAATACTTTCAGATTAGGACCAAGGTTGGCCTTAAAATCTTTCCTGTATCTAAAAAGAGATAAACAAAGAATTAGATTTTGTGTTTTAAACTAGTTGCTTATAAATCAGTTTTCTAAGGAATCGTTTGGAGACTTTTGTCATGATCTATATAAATTTCTAGGTCTACTCCCTGAAAATTTTGATTTGATATAAATGAGAATCTGCATTTTAATAAAAATCTCCAAAAAAGTTAAGAAGTCAAATTGATACACATTTAAAATCAATACTTAGAAATAGCTACTCTGAAATATTTAAATCAATGGCCCTCCCTTTTCTTTACTTATTGGTTTATACATTTATATGTTTATTTGGATTATGATTTGTTTTTATTTGCTTAAGTAAGGTTATGGACTGAATTTTTATGTCTCCCCAAAATTCATATGTTGAAACCCTTGGAGATGGGGCCTCTAAGGAAGTGTAATAATTAAGGTCACATGAGTTCATGGGGCTGGGATCCTTATCAACTAAGATTAGTTTCCTTATAAGAAGAGACGTCAGAGAGCTCACTCACTCCCACAGACACTTTCATGAGAGGAAGGGCCATGTGAGAACATGGCGAGAATGTGGCTTTGTGCTAGCTAGAAAAAGAGCTCTCAACAGAAACCAACCATGATCTTGGATTTCTAGCCTTCAGAATTCTGAGAAAATAAATTTCTGTGGCATAAATTTTGTTACCACAGGCCAAGCAAACTAACACAAGCAAAAAACCCAATAGTAATTTTTTTCCATTATTCTTTGTTTTTTAAATCACCCTGTTTATAGTAAAGCTTTTCCTTATTTCCAGTGGAATACTTACCTTTTTCCTTCATTTGGTAGTCTAGAGAGATGAAGCATAAACAAAACAAAACAAAATGGAAAAACAATGCATCAGTCAGATGTTAGCCAAGAAAATATAATCATTAATGAGAATTAGAGATCTGTTTTATGAATTATATCTTATTCAAATCTATGGGGCGTGCGGGGGAGTTTAAAAAAAGTCTGGAATGGAGGAAGTCGGCAAGTCAGAGAAAGAGTCACTGGCCAGTTCTCGTATAATATTGGTGCACAAATCAGAGCTTGGAGGAAAATATAAATCAAGCACATCTGGCTACTGAAGGAGAGTCAGTACAGAGGAATTCAGACAGAGGTCTATGGAAGTTTTCAGCTCTTGGGAAGTTTTTACCTCTATGTAACCTCTTCTGTGAGTCTCCAGCCAAGCACCTGATGGTTGGCCTAGGACCACTGGGGTTAGCAGGACCTGCAGTCAAGGCCAGCTCCCTGTCTAAATGGAGTCAAGGAGATCACCCAAAGACACCTCACCAGATGTCTGTGACTGAGTTCAGCTGTGAGAATCTTCCAAGATTACAGCCTGCTGCTTCAGTTTTGCCTTTCAGATCTTATGTAGGTTTTGCTCTTACCTAACTGTGATCCAAAACCTGGGGAAGGGGATTCAGAGAAACATCACTCACAGCCTCAACAAAATCGGCAAAACACAAACCAGCACAGAACAAACAAAGAAAATGACAATTCAGCATTCTCTCCAGGTAAAGGTTAATTTTCTCCTCTTATTCTTCACAGTAAAATAGAGTGTAGTAATAAAATACTGGCTTGGAAATTAGAAAAATGGGGGATAATGATATCTATTCTTCGTATAGCTGTATACCACAATGTGAGCCTTTCAACATTTTCAGGTTAAACATTTTCCTATATGAGACATGAGCCTATTAAATTAATGATGGCTAAGATTCTTTCCTGGCCTAAAATTCTGTTATTCTCTTTGTTATTCTTTTTTCTTTCTTTTTGACCATAAGCAAAGAAAATCTAAAAATATGTAAGTCATTGCCGTCTTCAGTATATTAAAAAGATCTGAGACAATCAAGTACAATATGTATTGTTTATCCTTGAACCTTGTATAGCAGATACTATTCAAATCCTTTCATTATCCAGTTTTATCTCAGAGAAGATTTGTTTTCTTAACTCATTCAGTCTTCTGCTCCTCTGAAATATCCAAATCATTTCTGGTTATGATTCATCAATACACACCCAATTTTAGCAGCCGTGTTTGTAAAAGGTGTTACAATGCAGCTGAATTTAGAAAGTGAGATTTTAATTATCAAGATTGCTCACTTAGAATAAAATGAAGAATAGTATACTTTCTCTTAAAGTGTCACATTACATCAAATCAAATAATTCTTTCTTATTAATTTTTCATTAAAAGATATTATTATAAGGAATAATAGACACATCTCTGTTACAGATGAATTCCCTTATGTGGGGTGAAGATATTCTCCACTCAAGAAGGTAAAACCATTCCACCCTCTTTTGAAGGTGTTTTCTTCTTAGTGACTTACTTTGAAAGAGCAGCATATAAAAAAGGGGCAGTGGAGAAAGCAGGCAAACACTGCCTTGGGCAGGTAATTGTTAAAATCATCAAGGATGAGCCCTGTTGATAGCCCATGTAATGTGATGAACTTGATACTTGATCTCTGTGGTCTTCCTCCCAAACCACATAACCCAAATCTAATTACAAGAAAAACATCAGACAAATCCCAAATGAGTGACATTGCACAGAATACCTGGTCAATATGCCTTAAAACTGTCAAGGTCACCAAGGACAAGAAAATACTAAGAAATTGCTACAGTCAAGAGAAGCCAAAGAAGAAGACATAATGGTAAAACATAATGAGTTCTGAATGGGCCCCTGGAGCTAACAAAACACATTAGAAAAAAACTAACAAATTTTTTAAAAATGTGAAATTTGTTTAACAGTAATATACCAAAGTTGGCTCTTTAGTTGTGACAAATATATAAGAAAATTATAAGATGTTAAAAATATAGGAGAATGGTAAGGGAAATATGGGAATTTTGTTCTATCACTAAAACTTTTCTATAAATCTAAATCTATTCTTAAATTAAAAGTTTATGAAAATCATGGATTATTAGGTAAGAATTATAATTATTTTATGTATTCATTCACTCAACTAATTTTGAATACTTATATTTACACACACACCTACATTTGATTTTTCTCTCTAAGAAACTCATTTTTTATTCATATTAAGCCCACATATTTTATAATAATAGTTATTTAGAAATGATTATGGTTTTCCTTTTAGACATGACAGGGGTCATCCAGTTCACCAGCGTTTTCACCCAGCCCATTTATCTCATTTATTTTGTCTTTCTCCTCCTTATAGGCATTTGCATTTGCAACCATAATCTGGGTAGAAAGTTATTATATTAAAAAATTGAAATAAAATAATAAATAAAACAATGTTATAAAAACCATAAAAGATGTGATGCCATGTGAAGAAAGAAGCAACTAACTTCTTCAAATTCTAATTTTCTGATTATGTTGAATTACTCTTCCCAGAGAGATCATTTTTTGATATGAATGGAAGTGTGGAAGGAAGATATGTAGGAATATGGCAGGACATGCTGAGATGACAGCAGACATAAAAGCTTGGGAATCAGGAGTCTAGCTAGAGCTAAGTCATAATAATACTTTCATATACTGGCATATAACCAGAATCATCCAAGAATTTGTTAAAACACAGATTCCCTAGGGCAATGTTTCTCAAAGTGGGGTCTCATTATTAGTAGTGTTAGCATCATTGGGGATTTCTGAGAAATGAAAATTTTTTTCTTGACATAATTAATTAATTCATTCATTCATTTCAGAATATTACAGAGTTCAAATGATTTGGTTACATGAACTGCTTTTGTACAGATTGAGTCAAAGTTATAAGTGTATTTATAATGCATATCCAGATAGTATGCATTGTACCCATGAGGTGTGAATTTACCCAACTCATCTCCCACCCACACCCGCTTGATTTCCATTGAATTTTACTACCATATGTGCACATGAATGTTGATCTATTAGTTCCAGTTTAGTAGTGAGTTCACAGAGCTTTTTATTTTCCATTCTTATGATACTTCGCTTAAAAGGATGGTCTCCAATTCCATCTGGGTTGTTATGGAAGGCATTAATTTGTCATTTATTTTTATGGCTGAGTAATATTCCATGGTATACATACACCACATTTTATTAATTCACTCATGTATTGATGGGCACTTGAGTTCTTTCCACATCTTTGCAATTGTGAGTTGTGCTGCTATAAACATTGAAGTACTAGTGTCTTTTTATAAAATGTCTTCTTTTCCTTTGAGTCAATACCCAGTAGTGGGATTGCTGGATCAAATGGCAGGTCTACTTTCAGTTCTTTGAGGTATCTGCCTACTGCTTTCCATAGATGTACCAGTTTGCAGTCCCACCAACAATGTATAAGTGTTTCTTTCTCTTCACATCCACATCAGGATCTATTGGTTTGGGACTTTTTGATAAAAGTGATTCTCACTAGATTTAGGCGATATCTCTTTGGGATTTTGATTTACATTTCCCTGATGATTAGAGACATTGAGCATTTTTTCATATGCTTATTGGCCATTAATTTCTCTTCTTTTTAAAAGCTTCTGTTCATGTCTTTTGCCGACTTTTTAATGGGGTTATTTGATGTTTTCTTGCTGATTTACTTGAGTTCTTTGTACCCTGTATATGGAACCAGAAAAGACCCCAAATAGCCAAAGCAACCTTAAACAAAAAGAACAAATCAGGAGGCTTCACTCTACCAGACTTGAAACTATACTACAAAGCTATAGTAACCAAAACAGCATGGTACGGGCACAAGAATAGAGATAGAGATCTTTGGAACAGAACCGAGAACCCAGATATAAAACAATCCTCATATTGTCATCTAATCTGTGATGAATCAGACAAAAATATACACTGGAGGAAGGAATCTCTATTCAATAAATGGTGTTGGGAAAATTGATAACCACATGCAGAAGATTAAAACTGGATTTGTACCTCTCACCTCTCATACAAATTCAACTCACAATGAATAATAGACTTAAACCTAAGATGTGAAATCATTGTTTAATGTGCATTTCCTGAATGAAAAATAATATTGAATCTTCTTTCATATGTTTATTTGTCATTTGTTTGCATTTTTTGTTGAAGTATCTTTTTTGATCATTTACCTATGTTTAAATGTGTTTTTTTTTCTTAATGCTAACTTGGTTTTTTGTAGGTTTTTAAAAATATGTGAGCTTTTTTAATCAGACTTATGTTTTACAAATATTTTCTCCCAGTTTGTGTCTTGTCTTTTGATTTTCTCAACAAAGTCTCTCACAGAATAGAAAATTTAATTTTACTAAAGCCCAAATCAAATTTGATTTCATGGATTAGGCTTTTGGCATTGTATCTAAAAATCATCATCAGTCCAAAGGTCACACAGATTTCCTCCTATATTTTCTTCTAAAAGTTTTGTTGCTTTTTACATTTAGATCTCCATGTTTTGAGGAAATTTTTGTGAAAGGTATAAGATCTGTGTCTGGGTTCAATTTTTGCATATGGACATCTAATTATTACATTAGTTGAAAATACTATTCTTTCTGTATAGAATTGCATTTGTTTCTTTATCAATGATTGATGAATGATATTATATATGTCCATTTCTGCACTCTCTATTTTGTCCCATTGATCTACGTGTCTCTTCTTTTGCCAATACCATACTGTCTTGTTTATTAAAACATTGTAGTCAATTTTGATATCAATTTGTTTGAGTCTTCCAACTTCTTTTTCTTTTTCAATTTTGTGATGAATATTCTAAGTCTTTTGCCTTTCATATAAAACTTTTGAATATATTTGTTAATATCTACAAAATAGTTTGTTGAGATTTTGATAGAGCATTGAATCTATAGATTAAGAGGGGAAGAATGGACATTATTACATTTACTTTTCTAATCCATAAACATATTTCTAGTTGTTATATGTCCTATATCTCCATTTATTTAGATCTTCTTTGATTTATTTTATCAGCACTTTTTAATTTTATACATGTATATCCTTGTACTTCTTTTTTTTTGAAAATTTATATGTAAGTATTCTATTTTGAGGGACTATTATAAAGAGTTACATTTTAAGTTTCAAATTCCAATAGTTATTTTTAGTATATAGGAAAGTAATTGATGATGATATATTACCATTGTATCCTGCAAGTTGGTTATAGTCTCTTTTCAGTGTCAAAATTTGTGTTTATTTGTTTTTGTGTTTGTTGTTGTTGATTCTTTGGAATTTTTTTGTATGGTCATCTGTAAATATAGATAGTTTTCCTTCTTTCTTTCTATTTGGTATAACTTTCATTTCTTTTCCCAATTTATTGCAGTATTTTGGGTTTCTGGTACAGTATTAAATAGTAGTGATGAAAGGTAACATCCTTGCTTTGTTTCCAATCTTTGAATGAGTCTGTTTTCTCACCATTAAATGTAACATAACTGTTGATTTTTGGAGATGTTATTCATCAAGTTTAATACATTCCCCCTTTATCCCTAGTTCACTGAGAGATATTTTCTTTACTCATAAAAGGGTATTGGATTTAGTCAAATGTTTCTTCTCTATCAATTGATATGATTGAATTCTTTTTCTTCTTTAGCCTATCAATGTGATAGATCACATGGATTGATTTTCAAATGTTGACTCTGCCTTGCATGCTTGGAATAAATCTCACTTTGTTGTATATAATTTTCTAAAAACATTGTTAGTTTCAATTTGCTAGTTTTGTTTAGGATTTTTTCATCTATATTTATGATATGTATTTGTTTTTGTTTTTGTTTTTTTTCTCTTTCTTATAACGTTTTTATATGGTTCTAATGTTATGATAATGCTGACCTCATAGAAACAATTAGGAAGTATTTTTGTTGCTTCTATTTTTTTTAATGAGACTGTGAAGAACTGGTATTATTCTTCTTTATATATTTGGTAGTATTCACTAATAAAACCACCTGGGCTTGGTGATTTCTTTTTTCAAAGATTATTAACTATTGGCTTAATTTCTTTAATTATATATAAGATTATTTAAATTATTTATTTTATGTGAATTTGCTACTTTCAAGGATTTCTCCAAGTTATCAAATTTGTGGTATAAAGTTGCTCATAGTATTCCTTCGTTATTGCTTTCATATCATAGGGTCAATAGTGATGAACCTGTCTTTCATTTCAGTTATTAGACAGTAGTATCATCTCCATTTTTTATTAATTTACCTGATTAAAATTTTATTAACTTTATTTTTATCAATTAACCACCCTTTATGTTGTTAATTTCCTTTTTTGTTTTCTTCCTTTTAATCTCATTTATTTTGTATTATTTATAATATTTCCTTTTCGTTGTTTGGTCTTAAACTGCTTTTCTTTGTTAAGTTTATTAAGGTGGAAGCTTAGATTATTGATTTTAATTTTTTTCTAACATTTGCATTTAATGCTATATATTTTCTTTAAACACTGCTTCACTTGGACTTCACAAATATAGATAAATTGTATTTTTATTTTCATTTAATGCAAAATGTATATTTTTTGTTTCTCTTAAGATATTTTTTGACCCAATATTTTTTAGAAATATATTGTTACTACTGTATTTTCCAGTTATCTTTCTTTTATTGGTTTCCAGTTTAATTGCATTGAAGTCTAACAATATACTTTGTATGATTTTTATTATAAAATTTTCTAATTTGTGTATTATGTCCTAGAATGTTCTCTCTCTCAGTGAATGTCTCATGTGAGATTGAGATTAGTATTGCAGTTCAGATCATCTGTATCCTTAGTGGTTTTCTGCTGCCTGATCTGACACTGAAAAGGAAGTAATGAAAACTACACTTATAATACTAAAATAATCTACTTTTTATTTCAGTTTCATTAAATAACATTATACAATTTCATATGCAATGCAAGTACCATATAAGAGTATCCCAATTACATTTTCCCATGTCTTATGGGATTTGGTCACTGATATAACTTATTCATTCTCAGTGTCTGTCTCTTTTTCTGGCATGTGAGGCTACAAGGCAAAGTCTGCTATTCAATAACGGTGCTCTCAACAGACACGAGATCTGGCAAAGCCTTAATTTGGACTTGCTGGTCTTCACAACTGTTAAAAATAAATTTTGTTTTTAATTTTTTTATTTCAAAAAAATTAAGGGGATATAAGTGATTTTGTTACTTTGATGAACTGTGTAATGCTAAGGTCAGGCATTTCAGTGTGTTCATCACCAGAATAGCATACATGTATCAGATAGGTAAAATTTTATCCCTCACACCCCTCCCACCCTCCCCCTTTCTTAGTTTCCTATGTCCATTACACCATTTTATTACTATGTGTACCCATAAGTTAGCATCCACTGATAAGTGAGATCATGTGGTGTTTGTTTTTCCATTCCTGATACAGTTCACTTAGAATAATGGTCTCCAGTTCCACACAAGTTACTGTAAAAAAGGCATTATTTCATTCTTTTTTATGACAGAGTAGTACTCCAGTGTGTGTGTGTGTGTGTGTGTGTGTGTGTGTACACACACATTTTCATTATCCATTCATCAATTGATAGTCACTTAGGTTGACTTCATATCTTTGTAATTGTGAATTTTGCTGTGATAAACATTTGGGGCAGGCATCTTTTTGATATAATGACTTTTTTTCCTTTGAATAGATACTTACTAGTGGGATTGCAGGATTGCATGAACAGTGTATAACCATCCTTTTCACTGTCTCCATGACAACATTTATTGGGTTTTTAAAATTTTTTTATCGATGGCCATTCTGATCAGGGTAATGTGGTATCTCATTGTGGTTTTAATTTACATTTCCCTGATGATTAGTGACATTGACCATTTTTTCATATATCTGTTGGCCATTTTTTTATCTTTTGAAAGAAGTCTGCTCATGTCTTTTTCCCACTTTATCTCATAACTGTTAGAATGGTTATTATCATTTTAAAAATTTATTTTAAAGAAAGTGTTTAATTCTCCTAACTTCATATGTATAATTTTGCTAGATATAGCAGTCCAAGTTGGTAATTTTTTCTTTCAAAATATTAAATATGAAATTCTTCATTCTTGTTTCTTTTACTTCCATGGTTCCTGATGATAAATCCTCTGTAATTCTTATTATTCTTTCTTTTCAGGTAAAGTTTCTTCCATCTTTGTCTTCTTTCAAGATTTTTTTTTCTTGTGTTGGATCTGCAGTTTAGATATGATATACCTTGTTGGAAATTTTTGGGGGAAATTTATCCTATATGATGTTACAGGAGCTTACCTGGATCTGTGGTTTGGTGTCTGCTATTAATTTGGGAATAATCTCTGGCACTATTGCTTAAAATATTCCTTCTCTCTTTCTTCTCTTTCTAGTATTCCAACTAAACATAGGTTATAGTTTCCTAAATTGTTGCACTGCTCTTGAATTTTCTGTTTTGCATCCACTTGTCTTTTTTTTTTAATTAAATTTTGAATTTTTTTAATTCACCTATATTCAAGCTTAATTATTCCTTTCTGGGATGTGTGCATTTTAATCATGAGCCTTTCAAAGCCTTCTTTATTTCTGTTAGTGATTTTAATTTGTAATTTTTTTTACTCTTTCTTGGATGTGAAATTATATCTCTTTATTTGCGTTATTCATCTAATATTCCATGTTATCTACTTTTTTTACAGGAACTTTTAACTTATTAAAGGAAATTTTATGTTTTATGTCTGTTAATTTCAACATATGTGTCATATCTAAATTTGGTTCTAATGTTTGCTTTTTCTCTTCACACTTCACTTTTTCATTTCTTTGGCATGTCTTGTAATTTTTTGTTAAGAGTTGAATATTTGAGTGTGAGTGTGAATATTTATGTAAGTTGATAGGAATTGAGTTGTGTTGATGTTTTCTGTAGAAGTAGGTTCCAAAGGATTCACATTTCTCTAGTGTCCTTCTTTTTGTCTCCCCTGCTTTCTTTGTGTGTTCCTCAGAACTACTTCTTGAATTGAATCTATGCTTTGCAATAATCTCAACTGTAATCCACTGTTACTTTACTGGAGCTCTGTTAGTATGGTGGCCAGGTATGGGCAAAGGGAAATGCTCTATAATCTTGTGATTAAATGTTAGTCTTCTTGTGGACCTGTGTCTCTGAGCTGTGGCCTTCACAAGTGTTTATCCAGTGATATGGGGCTGGTGTGGGAGAAAGCCCTTCTGCTATCTGGGATAAGGTTCTGGTAAAACCTTTTCCTCTGAAGAGGAGACATTTGTCATGGAAAACACTTCAGGTATGTTCCAGTAAGATTATTCTTTTCCTCCTCTAGGCAGAGTCATGAGGAAAACTTCCTGGAATTTTTCTATGATAACCGGGTAGCTTTCCTGGAGGTAAAATCCATGAGAGTGTGGCAACTCCCTACGGTTGCAGCTGCAAGAGTTTCTTACTTTCAAAATTATGTTTTCATAATTTCTATCATTTTATAACTCTAGAATCTTCTGTTGCAAGTCAGCAGTTCTTGTTTGTTACTCTCACAATTCACCTGTTTATCCAGTGTTTAGGATGGCAGGTTTTCCTGTCATGCTTTTCTGATGAATCCAAAAAAGTCAGGGATTTTTCTTGTTTTTTTTTTTTTTCTTGTTGCAAGGATGAAAAAGATGATTTCCATGTTCTTTATATGATGGAGGTAAAAATGAAAGTCTTCAATAAGTGAGCTTTAAAATTCATTTAAAATGTCTTTATATTTTAAAAGATCAATGTAAAGATACTGTTTGGGAAATATGACTAAGAATAAATAAAGAGAAACAAAATGTAATGAAATAAATATAAAAAAGTTTAATAGTTATAAATGTAGAGTATATTATAATACTATGTACATATCTGTAGTAAAGTTTGAACATCTACATAAATGGATAATTTACAGGGATAAATATATTTGTACAATACAAAGTTTACATAAGAAGAAGGGCTAACACATGATTATTTCAGTAAGTATGAAGGCTATTAAGCTGTAGTTCTATTCAAATAAATGGAACCTACTTTTGATGATTTTACAAGTGATGATTGATGACTTGTAAAACCATCAAAAATAGTATTAAATCCTAGAACATCAAGGATTAAATAATTCTCACATAATATATTAAAAAAACTCTTCCAGATATAATGAAAAATTTCTCACTCATTTTAACTTTGATATAAAATTATATAAGAATACCATATATTCTATGAACATAAAAATATGTACATTAATGCAAAGTATGTTCATCTCATACACTGCAAGCTTGCTTATGAATACTAGTTCTTAATATCTTGTTAAATCTGGTTAAAATCTTAATAATATTGAATTGGAGGTCCAACTCTGTATAATAAAGTAAAAAAATCATATGTATTAATATTAGGAAAGAGGTGAAAATGTCATCAGAATTTTTTAACTCATTTTTTTAATTCAGGATGTTATGGGGATACTTTTTTGCATAAGGAAAATTTTATTTTATTATTATGTTTATATTTTTTATTGATACAAAAATAGATATACATATTTGTGGGATACATGCGATAATCTGATACATTCATATAATCAATTTGGCATAATAAGAATAGCAATCACCCTAAATATTTATCTGTTCTTTATGTTAGGAAGCTTCAGATTATTCTGTTCTGCTTATTTTGAAATGTACACAAAATTAATGTTAACAGTAGTTACCCATTGATCTATTAAACACTGGATTTTATTTTTTCTAAGTATATATTTGTACCCATTAATAAACCTCTCTTCACTCCCCTCTTCCTTCTACCCTTCCTGGCCTCTGGTAACCATTAGTCTACTCTATATTCATGAAGTCCACTTTTTTTAGCTCCCACATATCAGTGAGAAAGTGCAATATTGTCTCATTGTGCTTGGCTTATTTAACTTAACATAATGACATAATGAACTCCAGTTCCATACATGTTGCTGCAAGTGAAAGAATTACATACTTTTGTTATGGCTGAATAATATGTCATTGTGTATATATAACACATTGTCATTATCCATTCACCCACTGATGGACATTTAGGTTGATGCCATTTTTCGGTTATTTTTAATAGTGTTACAATGATCATGGGAGTGTAGATATCTTTTCAATATACTGATTGCCATTCTTTTGAATATATACATAGTAGTGGAATTGCTGGATCATATTGTAGTTCTATTTTTAGGTTTTTTTGAGGAAAATCCATACTATTTTCCATAATAACTGTACTAATTTACATTCCCATTAGCAGTATGTGAGGGTTCCTCTTACTTCACTTTCCCAACATCTGTTATTTCCTTTTCCATGAAAGCCATTTTAACTGAGGTGAGAAGATATCTCACTGTAGTCTTGCTTTGCATTTGTCTGATGATTAGTGATGCTGAGCATGTTTTTCAAATATCAGTTGGCTTTTGTATGTCCTCCTTTGAAAAATAGGTATTCAGATCTTTTGTGCATTTTTTACTTGGATTATTTTTATATTGACCTATTGACTTCCTTACTTAATCTAGTTATTAATCCCTTGTCAGAAGTATGGTTTGCAAATATTGTCTCCATTTTCGTGTGCTGTCTATTTACTTTGTTCATTGTCCACTATGCAGAAAAATCGTATCTTCATGTAATCTTATTTATCTATTTTTGCTTTGGTAGCCTGTGCTTTTGAGGTCTTACACAAAATTCCTAGCCAATGCAAATATCCTAGAGTGTTTCCCCAATGTTTTCTTCTACCAGTTTCATTATATCAGGTTTTAGACGTAAGTCTTTAATCCACCTTTATTTGATTTTTGAATATATATATATAGAGAGGGGTCTAGTTTCATTTTCTGCATATAGTTATAGAGTTGAAAAGATAATCCTTTCCTACCATATGCTTTTAGTGTCTTTGTTAAAAATTATTTGGCTCTATATTCATGGATTTACATCTGGGTTCTCTATTCTGTTCCATTGGTCTATGTATCTGCTTTTATGCAAGTACCATGCTGATTTGGTTAATGTAGCTTTGCAGTATATTTTGAAGTCAGGTAGTGTGATGCTCCTGCCTTTGCTATTTTTTCTCAGGATTTCTTTGGTTATTCTGGGTCTTTTGTAGTTTCATATAAATTATAAGATTGTCTATCTCTGTGAAGAATAACATTGATGTTTTAATAGTTATTATGTTAAATTTTTAAATTGTTTTAGGTAGTATTTTCATTTTGACAGTATTGATTTCTCCGCTGTAAAATGTGGATTATCTTTCCAGTTTTTTCTCTTTGTTATTTATTTTTATTATTTCTTTAAATTTCTGCATATTGTGGGGGTACAAATGTTTAGGTTATATATATTTCTTTTGGAAATTCTTAGAAACACACAGCCTCCCTAGGCTCAATCAGAAAGAAAGAGAATTCCTGAACAAATCAATGTAAAGTACCAAAATTGAAGCAGCGATAAAAAACCTTCTGAAAAAAAGTCCTAGTCAAGATGGTATCACACCTGAATTTTATCAGACCTACAAAAAAGAACTGGTGTCTATCCTGCAGAAATTATTCCACAACATCGACAAGGAAGGAATCCTCCCCAACATATTTTATGAAGCCAACATCACCCTGATATCCAAACGAGGAAAGGATGCAACAACAAAAGAAAACAACAGACCAATATCCCTTATGAATATAAATGCAAAAATTGTCAACAAAATCCTAGAAAACAAAATTCAGGTGTTTATAAAAAAAAAAAAAAATCCATCATGACCAAGTGGGCTTCATCCCAGAGATGCAGGGATGGTTCAACATATGCAAATCTATAAATGTAATTTATCACATAAATAGAAATAAAAACAAAGACCATATGATCCTCTCAATAAACTCAGAAAAGGCATTTGACAAAATTCAGCACCCTTTTATGGTAAGAATGTTTAACAAAATAGGCATAGACGGGGCTTACCTAAAAATGATATAAGCCATATATGACAAACCCACAGCCAACATCATACTTAACAGGGAAACACTGAAAGCATTCCCACTTAGAACTGAAACCAGACAAGGTTGCCCTCTGTCACCACTTCTATTCAACATAGTGCTGGAAGTCCTAGCCAGAGCAATCAGATAAGAGAAGGAAATTAAAGGCATCCAAATGAGGGCAGAAGGGATCAAATTATTGCTCTTTTTTGATGCTATTAGTCAGAGAGTTCACATATCACAATCTCATTAGACTCGGTCTCTGGTTTCTTGCTTTGTCTGTTTGAGGGGATCATGGTTTCTCACTTGCTGTTGTTTCTTGTGGATGCATATCTACATCTTGGCATTCAAGGATTAATTATTTCTTTCAGTGTTTTCTTTATGGCTTGTTTTGTTTTTTATTGGATATGTTTACTTAGATATTCTTTGTAATTTTCCTGCTGATTTTCTTTATTTTTCCCCCACTATGTCACTGATTTTTTTCAGCACTAGGCAGTGGCTTAAACTTGGGTTTGCCTTGGTTCTAATAAACAATCAGAGTGCTATCTGACTCAAATAGAAGAGCTTCCAAAGGGAATATCTTGGTGGTGTGGTAAGGCTACCTAGGGGTTTATGCACAGAGGCCCTGTGGTATAAACTTCCAACAGCGTGGTGCTGCTGAAGAACCCCTCTTATTTGGTGTCTCCTTTAGTCAATTGCAAAGCTGGGTTTCCAGTGCTGGGGATGATGATTCAACCTCCTCCTTTCATCTCTTGCTGTCTTCAGGAATATTTCTCCCTTTCTCCCTACTCCTGATGCTTCCAGTGGGTTGAGGCAGTGACAGATCTCCTGTCAGGGGCTGGTTGTCCATCTTGATCTCACTTTTTCCAGTGTAGAAACTATGAGTCAGACCAGGTGTGGTGGCTCATGCCTGAAATCCTAACACTCTGGGAAGTGGAGATGGGAGGATTTCTTGAGCTCAGAAGTTTGATATCAGCCTGAGAAAGAGGGATGCCACATCTCTACCAAAAATAGAAAAATTAACTGGGCTTGATGGTGCTCACTTGTAGCCCCAGCTACTCAGGAGGCTGAAGCAGGAGAATTGCTTGAGCCCAGGAGTTTGAGGTTGCTGTGAGCTAGGCTAATGCCACAACACTCTACTCAGGGCAACAGAGTGGGACTCTGATCTAAAAAAAGAAAGAAAGAAAGAAAGAAAGAAAGAAAGAAAGAAAGAAAGAAAGAAAGAAAGCAAGCATGAGTTAGGGAGAAGTTTATCACATGCTTGGTGCCAGGGAAATTGGAGAAGTGGCATTTAGGATGTGAAAGTCCAATACTCTTACTATTTGCTTAGATTTTTACACTTTGTGGTTCTTCCTGGGAACTGTCTCATTCTCATATTTCAGTGCTGGGATATTTCTAATGATAATCTTAATTCTCTGCATTTGTTTTTAGTTTTCTGTGGGTGAAGAGAGGATGAAGGAAACTTGCTTCTCTGCTGCCATTTTGGAACTGAAAGTCCAGAATATTTTCTATTTTTATTATCAAAAAGCCATAAAAATTAATCGGTTGACCATACTATTAGCACATACAATAATGATACATTTTACTGCAGATATCAGTCAGCATAAAACTTCAATTATTTCCTTATATGTTAGCAGAGATTAATAGAAAATATAACTAGAAAGCACTTCTATTTTAAATCAGAATAGAATTATAGAAAATACATACTAAAGACCAGAAATAGTTAAGATCTATATGAAATGGCAAATAAAAACAAAAATATATAGATTAGAGATCATGAAGCTGCCAAACCTTTTGTTGAAAGACTTATTTGACCAGCATTATTTAAATAAAAAGAGAATGAATTTGAATGTGATACACATATACATAGTATACACAATATTTTTTCAGAACCTTCTTTTTTTTTAATTTTTCTTTGGCACCAGAGACATTGGTATTAATATTCCTGCTGTAAATATTTTGTAGAAGTTTTAACTATTGACAAAATTGGGCAACATATCATTTAAAGAAAGAAGTCTATTTTAGAAAAAATAATTCTCCTAATCAATAAATTTAGTATAATCCATATGTAAATCCTAAATATGATAACTCTATATAATCTAAATCAAAATTCAAACATGATTTTTCATGGTACTTTACAAGCTGATCCTAAACTCCATGTGGATGAGAAAAAATTCAAGAGAAATTATGGCAATTTTAAAGATGGCTAATGTGGTAGAAGTTTTACTAGCACAAGAAACCACAGTATAAATTAACAGATATGAATGCAATGTAGTAATAATATAGTCAAAAAATTGACATTCATATAAAAATATGCCATTTCAAATATGTTGGAGAAAGAATGTTCTTTTCAATAAAATTTGGTATGATTATGTAATTAACAAAACATAACTAATTTAATTCATAAATATAAAGTTGTTTACAGAGCAATTTAAATATAAGAACCTCACCCCAATTCATAAGAAAATAAAAACAAATATAAAATTTAGGAGAATCTATTAGTGATCTTAGAATGGAAATGGCATATTCAACCCCAAAATAGAATAAAGATGCTACAATTGGCTGAAATTATTATATTAAAATTTAAACATTGAGTTAGCAAACAACAATGAATAGGTTGGGAAAATATATTTTCAACATATATAAATGGCCAAGAATTAATACCCAAAATATTTAAAAAATTTCTCAAAAAATCTATTGAAAAATACTATGAAATCTTGATATTTAAAAATAAGGTAAAATGTTTATATATATAATATCAATTGAAATAACAAAGAATATAGACTCTGATTTCATTCTCTATAATTCATTAATAGAATGTTATCATGCATATGATAATATTTTTGTGCTTTTAATTTTCTTCTTGATAATTTTTTGTGTTCTTGAAGTGTTCTAAAATATGAAAGTTGTAATTTTTATAATGAGCAAAATTGTGTAGTATAAAAGGGAAGAAAGAAAAAAAAACTCCGGCATATAAAAAACATAAATACAAATTATGACTTTACTACTTCCTATGTCTTTAATGTTGGGAAAATTAATTAGACTCTTTACCGTAAATTTCCTCATTTCTAAAATGAGTGTAGTCCAAAGGGAAAGAAGTTGTTAAATCAGACACCTACATCCAAATGTTTATGGCAGCACAGTTCACAATTGCAAAGATATGAAATCTACCTAAGTGCCCACCAAATGATGAGTGAATACAGAAAATGTGGTACATATATATACCATGGAGTACTACTCAGCCATAAAAAGAAATTAAATAATGTCTTTTGCAGCAACTTGGATGGAACTGGAGACCATTATCCTAAGTCAAGTTTCTCAGAAATGGAAAAACAAATACCACATGTTCTCACTTGAAAGTGAGAGTTAAATTATGGGTATATATAGTAATAAAGTAATAAATGGACATTGAAAACTAAGAAGGGGGGATGGTAAGAGGAGAGGGAAGAACTAAAAATTGCCTATCAGGTGCGCAATTCATTACACTTTTTTGGTGATGGGTACATGAAAAGTCCTGATTTCAACATTATACAATTCCTCCATATAACAAAAAAACATGTATACCCTCTAAATCTATTGAACCAACAAACAAAAAACAAATTAAAAAACATGGAGGAAGTAATATCTGTCTCATCAGCCTATAGCTCAGATTGATATTAGATAATGTAATTAACATACTAAACATTTAAAAATAGCATTTTGGTTTTCTTCTCCTATACTAGATCTCCAAAATTTAACCAGTGTATGTATTCAGGTCCAGGTTATATAGCTTCAGATCAACATTAACTTTCCCTTAATCTTTATTCCTTCCCATTAAAACTGAGTTCACTGTTTTTACAAGATAAACAAAGGTCAGAGACTTGTTAACCTTTTTAAGTTTTCTTCAGATTTTTTCCACATGGTAGAAGAGAAAACAAACATGAAAAATCTCAGTCAGCTTTTCATCTTCCACAGCTGTCTCTTTCTAAGAAAAAAGTTGTATTTATTTTATTTTTGGTTGATTCACTGTTTATATGTAATTCTCCAATAAGGTCAGTTTATTTATTTATTTTTTTAGAGATGAGAAAAGAAGCACAACTTTCATATCCTTCAATTAATAAAAACTACTTAAAAATTTAAAGAAGAAATTAAAATTTTTATTATTTTACTCACAAAGATGACAGTGTTTGTCCAATTTGCATGGCTTCTTTCTGGGAATTAATTTTTAAGGCATATATTCATAGAAATACACACATACACACATGTATACGTGTGTATGATATACATATATGTGCTAATAAGGAAACATTTTTTATTAAAAGATATATGTCTGGAATCATGTCAAGTTTTGTCTTTAATTTAGTTTGGGACAATCAATCATAGGGATTTTTGTGTTGAGTTGGATTGACAATTTTTACAAAACTTATGTCCCAAAATAATTGTCTATATTTTTCTAAGTAGTGACCGTATTCATGTTGATTTGATAGGCTACTTACCATTAATATTGTTGCATGTCAGATAAGTACCCATGCTACCAATTATAAATATTCATATGTATGTCAGAATGTTTACATTTCAGCCTTGCAGTATTTCCTATCATGAGTTCACACTTCTTTAAAATTTTAATGAAATTTAATCTTCTATAAGTTGTATTAATTTTGTTCCTTTAACTAAATATTACTTTTCCTTTCCTGAATGTTCCGAAGGTGTATTTTAACCAATGCAAATTGATAAATCTCTTGCATTTTGAAAAATCAGTATCTTAATTTTTCTACACTTAAAACTTTAGCACATATATTCTATAAATGAGATCATTTTCTTAGAAATCCACAGTACAGTAACAAAGGTCAGGTAATTTAACATTGATACCTTATTGTTGTCTAAATCATAGTCTATAATCAAATTTGTTAATTATCTAAAATTTTCTTTAGTATCTTTATTTTTCTGATATAGGAGCTAATCTAGAATCACACATTACATATAATTGAGATAACTCCTTAATCTCTTTTGTATTGGTAATATTTTATCTTTCCAAATGTTGACATTTTTACTAATAAATGAAAATTATTTTGTATGTCAACCCTTGGGTTGAGTTTGTCTGATACTATCTTATGTTTAGGTTCAAACTATGTATTTTGGCAAGAAAACAACAAGAGTGATGTTTTGTCCTCAGTGTATTAAATTGGGAGGCATTTGATGTTAATTTGTTTCAGTACCGGTGGATATAATGTTTATCATTTTATGGAATCCCAACCCATTTTTTCTACTATAAATTTATCATTCTTTTCTTTGAAATTATTAAGTGTTTAAGAGATATTTTGAGAGTATGTAAGTGATTTTCTAACTATATTAGTCCTTTTACATTGATTAATTAATGTTTTGTTATTAATGTAAGTGCTTCCTGTTCTTACCTAACTAATTGATAACCAATAAATTATATAAGTGAACATATATTAAATCCTTGACTTCCAGTTTATTCAATCAGTTATAATCCCTTATTATCATTGTTTCATTATGACTCAAATTTTTCAAAATTTGGCTCCTGTATTTTATTATATTTTTATTATGCCAAAAACATTTCCTTGCTTTCTGGAGCAACAAGATCTTTCAATGTCTTCTTGTGTGTGTTTTTTTTCTCCAGTCTCTAAAAAAGCCTTTACTTCAAGGTACTGTGTCTTTTTATTGCAGACTAGTATAACAGTATTCAGAAGCAAAGAACCAGGTGCAAGATTCCAACTAAAAAACATAGAATACATTCTACTACTCTATTTTCTATATTTGCAACTCCCTTCTCCAACAGCTTAAAACTACAACAATTAACATCATCTTCATCATCAAATAAAATGCTAAACAAACATCAGTGAGGTTCAAGAGTAGATTTGAATAAGCAGAAGAAAGAATCAGTGAACCTGAATATAGGAAAATTTAAATTATTAAGTTTGAGAAAAGAAAGAAAAAAATAATGAAGAAAAGTGAACAGAGTATAAGATACTTCTGAGGCACCATCAAGTGGACAAATACACGTTATTGAGAATCCCTGAAGTAGAAGAGAGAGAAAATGGAGATATTATTTGAAGAATAATGACCAAAACCAAACCATATTTGATGAAAATCATGAGTGTACAAATTCAAGACACAGAACAAACTTCAGTGAGAATAAACCTGAGATCTACAATGAAACATATTATAATTAAGTTGTTGAAAGATAAAGAAAAGAGAATCTTGCAAACAGCAAGAGAGAAGCAACTCGTCACAGATGAGGAATCCTCAATAAGATTATCAGCTAATTTCTTACCAGTAAACTTAGAGAACAGAAGGCAGTTGGATGATACTATAAAAATGATAAAAAAAATTAAAGAGTCAACTTAGTATTACATACTTGGAAAAACTGGTTTTCAAAAATAAGGAAAATTAAATATCTAGGAATATATTTAATGAAAGATGTGAGAGACTTATACAGGGAGAACTACGAAACACTAAAAAAATAAATTGTAGAAGATGTAAACAGATGGAAAAAACGTACCTTGCTCATGGATTGGTAGAATCAATATCGTTAAAATGCCCATACTACCTAAAGTGATCTACGGAATTAGTGTAATCCCTATCAAAATCTCATTATCATTCTTCACAGATCAGGAAAAAATAATTCTATGCTTTGTATGGAACCAGAAAAGACCTTGTATAGCCAAAGCAATCTTAAGTAAAAAGAATGCACTGAAAGGTATCAGTCTACCAGACTTCTAGCTGTACTACCAGGCTGTAGTAACTAAAACAGCTTGGTATTGGCAGAAAAATAGAGACATTGACCTCTGGAACAGGACTGAGAATCCAGAAATGAAACCATCTGCATGTGGTAATCTAATCTTTGACAAAGCTGACAAAAATATACACTGGGGAAAAGAATCTCTTTTCATTCTTGGGATATTTCACTTAGTAGAATGTGTTTCAGCTCTATCCAGGAATATACAAGAGGTGCTATATCACCATTGTTTCTTAAAACTGAATAGTACTCCATGGTATACATATACCACATTTTATTAATCCACTCATGTATTGATGGACACTGGGTTGTTTCCACATCTTTGCAATTGTGAATTGTGCTGCTATGAACATATTGGTATTAACTG
Organism: Avahi laniger; assembly: GCA_963575035.1. Classification (NCBI taxonomy): domain Eukaryota; kingdom Metazoa; phylum Chordata; class Mammalia; order Primates; family Indriidae; genus Avahi; species Avahi laniger. Next base: position 31 of record CAUYSK010126374.1, on the reverse strand, counting down.
ATCAACACATAAGTGCACATATGAGAATAAC
>CAUYSK010126372.1:0-27199 GCA_963575035.1 Avahi laniger | reverse complement strand
TATCTGCTTCTGTAACCCAGCTTGCTTTGAAGATTGTAAGAAGTTACTTGGTGCCAGAGTTACGTGTGAGATGACCTTGTCCCATGCTCCATGTCACACAACCCTATGTTCCACTTCCCGCTTTTGTTCCCCTGCCCCATGCTCTGTGTCATGTAGCCTCTCCTGAGAATAGTATAAAAACCCCGTGTAAAGAATAGGACGGGGCCATTCTCTGCACCTGTGCTCTGACAGGGCAGGAGTGGTCGCTGGCCAGCTAATAAAGACTCATAATTCGGCTTAATTTGCTCTGTGAATGGTCATTTCTCGCTCTCCGTACTATAACAGGACCAGACTGACACTGCCACCCCCACGGTCCCCCTGTGGGTGACAGTGGCAGGCCAAGAGTAAAGGAATGAAGTCACATTTGTTGTGACCATCACTGTAGGAATCTCCTGGGGTTATGACTCTCGGCATGACATCAGTTCTCGGGTAAAGACTGGGTCTCTCGGCCCCAGAGAACCCCAGCTTGCCCACGACAGGCTCCCAGAGACATTCTCCCCTCAGACGCTGCCAGCATGACATGGGGGAGGGGACGGAGGGGAAGGAAAAGGCACTGAAGAGAGGGCTTCCGGGAACCTGGCCTTGCCCTGGGCTGAGTCTGTGCAGAGAGGGGAAGGACGAAGCAAGCGCAGAGGAGAGCGGAAAGCTTGAGAAATCCCATACTCGTCCTTCGCCTGGGCGCCAGCTAGGGAGACGTAAGACGTGCGTCACTTCTATAAGAAAATCACACGGACTACGGCTCACGACAGTGCACGCTGACCTGTTTGCCACGCACGTGCAAAGCACTCAGTGTCGCTGGTATTGACATGAAGCTCTATGTGCCGAGCACCGGAGGAATTCATAGACTGGTAAATAACAGTGTGTGCTGTCTGCATTCAGAGTTTTATCTTAAATAACATGCCATTTTCTCTCTAAGTGACTGTGGTAAAATCCCAGTTATGTGTGGGGAGACCGGCACTTCCTTCCTTTCCTTCCATGGCCGCCCAGTGTCTGACCGAGCTGGGCCGGACAGGGAGGAGAGAGCGCGTGTGTCTGAGCACAGCCAGACTGCAGCACGGTCGCATCTTTCGATTCTTTTGGAGAGAATTAGCTGTTCCTCTTCTCCTCTTCAACACGCGCATTCATTACGTTGACAAGGTACACCATGAGCCCCGCCTTTGCCCTTTGTAAAGAACCAGGGGCAAACAAGCAACACGTCTGAATTTACACGCGGACCCATCGGTTCCGGAGGATTTGGGTACCTTGCCATCACGGGTGGCTCGAGTCTCTGACGTGGCGACTCTGTTCGGCCACAATTTCTGAGCTGTCCAAACTCATGAGCACAGAGATCCTCCACCACCTGGTCTCAGAAGAGCAGGTCCCAATCCCAGTCTGCGTTACCGCTAGAACCGAACACACGTCTCCGCCTGGGACCGGGCAGTGCAACGCTGAACAGCCCTCCAGGGGCAGCGGCAGGAAGAGCTGCAGCCGCCTGTCGCCTGGCCCCCAGATAACAGCCCAGCCAAGGAGCCGGGCAGCGGGCTGCAAAGGAAACCACGTGCCATTGATCAGCTCAGGCTGCTCCACAGTATCGATCTCTCAGGTCCTTTGTGGAGAGAGTGAGCGGGCAGGGGAGTGGGGACGGGAGGCTTTTCGGGGAGACTGAATCGAGTACCTAATCAGATAAGGAGAAGGTTAAGAAGTCATTAACAAAAGATGACAATTTTCCCCGGGACTGGATGGATGAGAACCACAGTCCCAGGGGAGTCGGTAAAGTACCAGAAGAAAAAGAAATTACAGGAACCAGCTTACTTTTTTTTAAAGTCTTATTTTTATTCAAAAAGCACTTCAGGTAAAAAATAGAACATAGAAGAAAGTCATTTGTAGAAACCAGGAAAGATGGTTTTCTGTTTCTTTTCTTAGTCACTTGTGGTTCAAGGCTGTCACCTAAATTTCCCCACCGAGAGCTCTGCCCATGAGGCACAGGACTCTCCAGGGACACCGAGCCTCTGTCCTCCGCAGGAGGCTGCTGGAGCCTCAGGTCAGGGGAGGGGCCTGAATATCAGCATTTTTAGCAACTCCAGGGTGACGCCCAGGTTGTCAGGCAGGGAGGGCCAGGTGAATTTCTGCGCCCAGCTGGGGCCAGGTCCTGGTCTTGGCTCTGTAAACGCATCAGCTCTACTCATTCTCGGCCCAGTCCAAGCGGAAGGCCCCATTTCACAGACGATTAACTACACTTTGGCCATTATTCACTCACGGTTCCAATATTGTTGCCTGGCACACCTAAGTTCACATATCTTAGCCTGCCATTCCCAGTCCGAGCCATTTCAGACTCATCACATGTGTTCCCTCCTCCAGGAAGCCCATCTGCCCCAGCAAGCCCCGACTTTCACACACACCCAGCACACGCTCCTCTAAGCCTACGCATCATGCCGTGTGCGCTGGTTGTCTATCACTCTGTAACGAGCACCCCAGAACTTCATGGCTTAAAATAACAATAAACACTTGTTATCTCTGACGGTTTCTGGAGGTCGGGAATTCAAGACTGACTTGGCTGAGCAGGTCTGGTTTGGGGTCCCATGGGAGGGAGGGGTCAGGATGTCAGCCGGGGCTTGACTGAGGCTGGAAGTTGGTGTCAGCTACCGGCTGTGGGTCCCATTCCTCTTCTCGTGGGCCTGAGTGCTGCTTGAGTGACGTCACACTTGTATGTCATGGTGGTTGGCTTCCTCCAGAATGAGAGGACAGAGAGAACGAGAGAGAGGGAGATGCAGAAAGAGCGAAAGAAAGAGAGGGAGAGGGAGAGAGAGAACCAGGCAGACGTTGTACTTTTTATGGCCTCACCTCGGGAGTCACAAAGCATCATCTGTGCCACTTAATTTAATAGAAGAGAGTCACTAAGTCCAGCCTGCACTCAAGAATTAGGGAAACTGGGTTTCACGTTTTGCAAGGAAGATCATTTAAAAATTACCATCCTCAACCGAGTGTATTTTCCAAAGATGGCTGCAACAACACTGCATATTGTTCTTCTAGAACACAGCCACTCCACCATCAAAAGGCATAATCGAATTCCCCTGCTCTTGATCTAAGGGGGCTACTAACTTGCTTGTAACCAGGATGATGTGGCAGAAAAAATGCGTGACTTTCCAGGCAAGGTCATAAAAGGCAGTGCACTTTCTGCCCCGTGGGTGGGGACGTTCGCCTTTGGGCCCTGCACTACCAGCCAGGAAATCCTGCTACCTGGGGCTGTCGTGCCATGTGGAAGCCCCAGCTACGTAGCTAGGTTGCTCCAGTCGACGGCCCCAGTTGAGGTCCCAGCCAACAGCTGACATCAACTGCCAGACTTGCGAGTAAAGATATCTCCCTGTCCCCCAATTCCTGCCCCCAGCCCTGGAGTCTCCCCGCTGAGAACCAGGTGTCCTGAAGCACAGTCTAGCCATTCCCCCAGGCCCTGGTCAGATTCCTGACCCACAGAATCCATAGGTACAATGGAATGGTTGTTTTAATCTACTAAGTTTTGGGGTTCTTTGTTACACAGCATTTAGTAACTGGAACACACTGGAACTGCATTATAATCATCTACTGTGGTCTCGCTTCCCTCCATTGGACTGTTAGACTGTAAATATTCTAGGGCACAGGGCTGTGTCTTATCCTTTGCTATAAAGCCAGCACCCAGCATGGTGCTTGGCATGTAACATATGCCCAACAAATGTTTGTTCAATAAATAATAAATGAATAGGAGTACATGGAATTTTGCTGGGAGAGTTCTCTTTGTCTGTAATAGAATTCATAAGACCCACTGGTTTTGAAGTCCTATAGTAGAGTTACTGCTTTCTACCTATCCAGATTGGTGTACATACCATCTCTCCACCCCATATAGGACTTTTCGTTTATTTTCACCCTGCCCTTCTTTTGACCTTCTAAATTCACACTGAAAACATTTAATCAGGGACTCTTCCTGCTGCTACACAAAGACTTGAGTACCATTAATGTAAAAAATGGTAATAATAATCATAAAAATGGTTGTTACCTCAAAGCCGAAGATGCTCATGTGTAATGTTGATTTCAGGTTGTTAAATGTTTCAAAACAATTTTAGACTCTTGAGTTGACTCTACCTTCTCAACTCTAAATACATAGTCAGGAATATATATATTTTAAAAACTTAATTTTTTCTCAGTGTGGCTCAGAGAAATTGAATGTATTTAATCTTTTCATTAATAATATATACAAAGAGGATTAATTGTGAGTTTATTAAACATTTTGTCTATCTTTCTATAGAAATACAGGATATATATTAAAAATGTGTGAAATTTGAGGCAATGGTCTCTAAGTCGGTTCAGACGAAGTTTCAATCACTGTATTCTCAAAATGTCCAGTGCCTAAACTTATTATATTTCATTGGACTTAACAGCAATGAATGCCTCCAATTTAATATTCATATAACCAATTTTATAACCAGCTCCAGCCTTCAGTTACTACTTAGTCCCCCACCAGAAATCTCCCTTTCAGCTATATTTATCCTTCAGCTGAAGACAATTATCTAGAAACCGCACTCAATTCTTATTATCTCATTATTTCATGATTAAGTTTAACTCTCCCAAATTTTACAAATGCTAATTAAATCTTAAAAGGCAAACAAAATGTCAATCAAAACTGATCTACAGTTGTTTGTCATCAGCAGCTGTAAAAAAAAAAAATTGTTCCCTCAAATTCAAAGAGTGTAAGTGCTACAGTGCTGAGCGTAGCAGGTACATACTCCCCCAGTCCCCCGAGAACTAAACACATTTTCAGTGAAGCAATGCTTTGAACGATTCTTTATTCCTTTGTTCTGTGTCATACTACTTTGTAATTATGACCAAGTCAGCCATAAGAATAATTTCAGTTGTGGTTTAAAAAAAAGAGGCAGAATCACCCCCAAATTAGAAAGTTAACAAATTTAAAAATAAACCTGGTATGAGCAACCACAGGGCACTGTTGATCAGAAAGCACAGGAGATCAGGAATGAAGCAGGCCTCCAGCTCCCCGCCGGTGACGGCGCGACCGGCCGCCTGTCTGGGCGCCGTGCTGTAGCGAGGTCTGAGCAGCACAGCAGGACGGGCCGCTCAGACCCAGGCAGGCGTGATCCACCCGCACAGCAGGTCCTACAACGCCTGCCTCCTGGCTGCCCCACCAGACGGTGGGCAGGTTGTGTCCCACCAACCACAGGGCCCTGTGCCAGCCACTGTCCAGACTTGGTCAGAGGAACTCAGGCAGTGAAGCCACGTGCTTAGAACCAACCCAAAGGGGAGGACGGGCAGTCACAGGCTCCTGTCTCGTACTTCCCGACGCTGAGGACAGAGCATTCTGTTCCCGCAGCGATGCTGGGCATTAACTCAGGCTATTATCAAAAATGACCAAGAGGGACACTTTAAGGTCAAAAGCCTGAAGGAGCAGCTCCCCCCAGCCAGAGAGGGCAGAGGCACAGCATGAGCCCTTCCCATCCGGCAATTTACACTGTGTTTACTTCTACTCAGATGTCTCCAACTACCATGGAAAATCAACCAGTTACATATCGGTCTTAAAGCGAGAGGCAATAGCACTTTCGGGGGTGGGAGAGGAAAGCAGCGTAAAATTTCCTACTGGATGATCACAAAAAACCAAAACATCAGGTTGAAGGTAAACAGATTGAGAAATGCAACAGAGGAAAAAAGCCACTGTAAGAGTTGAAATTACAATAACAACAACAAACATGCTAACATAAAACCTTTTTTGGTCTTCTTTTCAAAGTTGTTTCTTCTAACATAGAACATTAAAATAGTTCTTCTAGACTTCTGGTTCTGGGATAAGATGGAGTAGACACTTCTCCCACTAAGTCCAGCTAAAAACCTTGGACGTTACACACAAGATGAACATGAGACGACTCCAAAGGCAGAGAGAAGCCAGCAGACATCTAGGGACCGCCTTGGGATCTGAGGGACAGCATCGCGGTGAGTCCCTGTGCTCGTGTATTTTTCACATACCCCAGCCAGAGTGCAGGCGATGCTGGCAACCTGGAAAGGCCAGCAGGACACAGACAAAAGCTCCAAGAGAAGTTTGCTCTAGCTAAAGAGCCAGGAAAGGGGAAGCCTAGCAAGACAGAAAACTTTTAGACAATAACTGCCCGATCCAACCGAACGTTATGGAAAAACGGTGGTCCCACCCCAATCCCCACCAGCGTAGGCCAAGTGGGGAACTTAGACTTTCTGGCTGCAGTGAGGAATACCCCTCCCAACTCTCCCACCCACTGGTCGGTGTCAGAGAAGGCCTAGTGGGGAGCTGGAACTTTCCCCATCCTCCAGTGGTAATGAGACCCCCTCTTCCCTCAACGTAAGGAAGTGCTTCTCCCCGTCCAGCCAGAATGGTGTCAGCGGGGCCTGACGGGGAGTCTGAGCTCTCACTCATACCCAGCAGTAACGAGACACCCTTTGCCCTCCCAGGTGTCTGTGAGCACAGCGTGAGAGACCTGAACCCTCCCCGTCACCCGGCAGTAACAAGGTGGTACTCCTTGTCTTAGCCATGCAGCATCAGAGGAAACCTGCTAAAACAGGTTTGAATAAGATCTAATCTCATAACTTAATACCCAAAATGTCCACGATACAGTGGAAAAATCACTCAACATACCGAGAACAAAGAATAATCTCCACTTGAATGAGAAAAAGACAATTGACACATTTCAACCCTGAGATTGTACAGATATTGACATGATCTAACAAGAATTTTTAAATGGCCATCATAAAAGTGCTACAACAAGTGGTTATGAACACTCTTTACACAATAGAAAGTCTTGAAAAATAAACAGAAGAACCAAATGGAAATTTTGGAACTGAACAAGCAATTAACCAAAGAAACTGAATGGATGGGCCCAACAGAAGGGAGGGACAGAGGAGAGAACCAGTGAACTCAAGGACAGAACAATAGGAATGAACAAGAGAAAACAGGTGAGAACAGTCCTCCTAGTTACTCAGTGGAACACTCCACACTCCATCCTGGCGCTATTTCCAATGCAGATGTGAATTTAAGAGTCTTGAGTCTCTACCAAATCTTTGAAGACAGAGGGGATCTCTGTTCTGCAGAGAATGCACAGGAATTAGTGATTCTAGAAATCCTCTCAAGGTAAAAATGCTATGATAACTTTTACTGCTTAAAAGCAGTAACGAAGAATAGCTCCTCCCGCTCCTGATGCTGTTTCGTACCCACCTGCTCCCCGCGAGTACCAGGGTCCTGCCTAACCCTAAGGCAGGTCTGTGAGTAAACAAACCAACCTCCGGGTCCGGTGATCAGTCTCCAGGGAGTTTTGGTACCAGTTGTCATGCAGGGCGCTGGGCTGTGTCGTGAGGATGCTATGATGCTGGGTGAACACATTTAGTAGGAAGAGAAAACGAGTGTAATGCAAGGAACCTATGCTTTCAACAAACACTTACGAGTGCCTGCCGGGAGTGAAGCGCTACTCTGCACAGCTGGCGCCCTCGACAGAGATCCCTGTCATAAGCTCAAACTCCAGTGAAGTGGGGACATTCGGGAGGCAGAGAGAGATGACTATAAGCAACACCATAAAAATGAACAAATACGTATATTAGAAAGTGACATTCCTCTGGCGTGGGGAGGAGGGCGATGGAATGCAGGTCGGGTACTGGGCAGGGAGATGAGCAGTCACTGGGGATGAGAGTCAGTGACCCAGTGGCAGAGAAAAGAAAGTCCTCTAAGAAGAAGTTGGAGGGGGAGGGATGGACCCCGAGCAGCAGGGTGACATGCAGTGACAGCGGTGTGCCCCAGCCAGGGTGGGAGACAGTCTGAAGCTTGACTAGGAGCTCCAGGCTTGGATGGATCCGTTCAGATCCTCCACGGCACGCCCTGAAGACAGCTACCGATACGTACCTAGGAGAGGAGAACGACGGGAGCTGAGAGAGACAGCAGCGGTCATTTCCTAGGCTTTGACCCCCCGCCTCCCACTCCTGTGAGTCCTGCTGAAACAAGGCCAGGCTGAGTTCCAGTTCTAATCAGAAAGAAACTGTCAGCATTAGTTTAAAAACCAGATTTTCTGAAAACCAAGTATGTATTTTAAATTTGTTTCTTTTTCCCCTGTGATCACTAGCTACCAAGAAAAAACCGCAGTACTAAAAGTAAGACCACTGAGTATTGAGAGAATCTCTCCAGATGCCTCTTACGTGGAACTGCCCCTACAACGTGCTCGTGTATGTTTATCGTGTTTCCAGCCTTGGCAATACTTCCCTTCTGTTCCCACCTTGAACTCCTTTTGTTCTCAACAGTTTAATGAAACACACACATACACACTCATGTATGCAAATGCACACACCCCATCTCGAGATCTGCAGGTTTGTTTTTCTCCATAACACTCACAAAATTTAAGACAAAACCCAATAAAGCGTGTAACAACCCCTATCTCCTTTCCAAATTTGAATTCACTGAAAACAACCATAACAGAAAATGCTTACACTGAGCAACTTGGTTGAAAAAATAATGATCACTCATCACTTAGATTTTGAAGATTCATAACTACAGGGAAAAAAAAAAACCTAAGGAAAAAATGGAAAAGAAGTACACCAGTTTTCAAAAGAAAACTATTAATATTTGGTGCTGGTTGATTTCAATAAAGAATTCTTTCCAAAGTATTTACATAAGGCATGGTAACACTTAATTTTGAATTCCATCAATTAATAATTTGTAACAATTCAAAAAGAAGCCAGGATAAATGCATAGCTGCCTAACGGGGAAGGACTGTCAATAATCAGATAAAACAATATAATCAAAACTACCACTGGGGGACATAAGCAAAGTGGGTGAACCTACACTGCAGAGAGTCCCCAAAACTACCGTCCTACCCTCGTATTAATTACTGGGGAACATGCACTCACTTCAAGCCAGGAAGGCTGGCATTGGCAAGGCAACGCAGGTGCAAACCAAATGGGAGAAGCTGGGTTGCCCTGAAACCAGCCTGAAACCTGGTGGTAAGTGGTCAGATACTACCATGGTCTCGAATGAGGGCGTTCCTCATCAAAGTGGAAACGTGACCTGTGAAACGAGTTCCCTTCCCACAGGACCCCTGGGGAAGAGCTGAGTCAGAGACCCCAAAGACCTACTCAGAGGGGACTGGCTGCTTTCTCCTGTGTTGGGCTTTAATTAATCCATGAGCTCATATCAACTTCTTTAACAGCTTGTGGCACAGTATGTCCCCCAGGGCTGGATAAAAGGGCTTAATTACCACGCATGTATGAGGGAAGCGTTGGGACCAGTAGAACAGGGGAGTCTGGAAGCACAGGCCAGAACGGACTGGAACTAGGAAGGGCGAGACGGAGCCAGACTCCATGTCAGAACCTAATAGGCCCCTAGAGGGGCAGAGGCCAAGCCTGGGAATTTCCCAGGGGGACCTACACCCAAGGGGCAGGGAATGTGTTCTCATAGGCCTGCCCAGCTCTTAGAACAGCACGTAGCTGGAGCAGGTGTTCAACAAATGTTTGTCGAGTAAATGCATAAAGTTAATCAAGGCATAAACAAATGAGGGGTCAGAGACCGACAGGACGTGAAGAACAGAAATACCAGGAGACGGAACAAGGCAAGTGGCGTGTTCAGACTCCAGGGCCGCAGGCTGGCACCCAGGAGACCGGCGGAGGCTGGAGACCGTACCTAAGGCAAGAACTGAGGGGAATCCTGTCCCGGCAGCTCACCCTGGGGCTTCTGGGCAATTCTGTGTGGGTAGAAACCACACCCAGCCTGGGTCCTGGGGTCACTGGGTACATTGCCTGCGGTGAGCTGAATGGGGGTGGGGTAGGGTGCAAATCACTTCCTTGGTTTACTAGATGCTTCCCTGGAAAAGGTCCATCGGCACCACTTCCGGCTAACCAAGCCTCGGAGGAGCCACCGAAGACTTATTTAATTACCAGGCACTCAGGCACACCCGAGAGTGCGTGGTGCCTACGCTCCGCTGCTAGAACCCTCCTGGGACAGTGTCTGCAAAAGGACAACAGGAGCACAGTCACGCCTCGCTTGACAACAGGGACACGCTCTGAGAAATACATCGTTCGGGGACTTTGGCGATTTCCTCGTACGCACGTGACGGAGTGCACTTACGCAAACCTAGATGGTACGGCCTGCTGCTGCCGGGCTCCCAGCCTGTACAGCACGTCACCGTACTGAATGCTGCAGGCAGCCGTGACAGTGCTAAGTATTTGTGTACCTAAACATAGAAAAGGTACAGCAAAAATATGACATGATCTTAGGGGACCACTGCTGTAAATGTGGTCCATTGACTGAAAAATCGATGTGTTGTGTGACTGTATTTCAAAACTGTGCCTTTGTCAGCTTCCAAACCACTTCTGCAGGCTCTCCGTTCGCAGAGAGGGCGGAGATAAAGGCAACAGGCCTGTCGGCAGTTTCGGAAAATCAGTCGACTTCATATCCAGCTTGATGCTAAGAGTCTTTTCTTTCGTGAGGCTACCAGCTATGCTCTTTATATAGTATTAACATTTTAACTACTGAGTTCAACCCCAAAAGGGACCCTCTAGATGCTCCTCATTTCTACAGACCTGAGAACAATTTTAATGTTCACGATTGCATGAGTCTGTACAGTTTGGCAAGATACATTGGTTATCCTACTGAATTCACAACCCCGCTCCTGCGTAACTCAGACCATTGCATTTGTAATTTGTTGCCTAGTTTGTAAATGTTTCCATAGAGTAAGGTTTCCACAGATCTGTGGGTTGAAAATGTTTTCACGTCCCGTGGGCAAATCTGTGCCGGATCACAAGCTCCCTGAGGTCTGGCTCACTCCTCCGCTATTTCCCTCACTCCTGAGTTTGCAGAATGCACGCGCACCCCAGGGACCGTGGACCGACAGTGACCCACTCTGGTCTCACTCCCAGTATCAAGTCCTGAAATCACGGCCCTTCACCGTGAGTGTGGTTCTTAGGTCTGTCTCTCTGGCACATATTATAGGCAAAAACCATATTTTAAACATGGTTTTTGAATCTAAAACAGTCTTTTTAAATCTAAACCAGTCTAGTCTTTATATCTCAGAGTCCAGCATGTGCCTGAAATACTGAGATCCTTGCAAGAGCTGAGGAGGGTCTACTCACTTGAGCCACCCAGTACAATGCTCTCCACTATCTCGAAAACAAACAAAACTCATAAAATCCAAGGTTCCTATTGACAGCTCACACTCTCAAAGTCCCAACATACAGTCACCAATGCACTATAATCTCTCCCTTTTGGGTAGATAAGCCCACCCTTTCATGCACCCAGCACTGCCTCTGCATCCGTCCACCAGACAGAGCAGAGTGGACGCGAGGGGCTGTCGACCTTCCTCTGCCCCAGAGCTGGAAAGCTGCTCTCTCCACTGCGCCACGTCCAGTTGACGGGGATTAAACAAACAAAAACTGCCATTCAACTACAGCCAAACGCGCGAGGCTGCCAAAAGCTTGCTCTGTCCTGACGTGACAAGGCTCCTTCACAGTCCAACAAGGAGACTGTGACACTTGCAGTCACAGATACAAGCTGGTGATGTCTCTGTTTCAAAGAGTTCTGACCCCACCCTGGGGTTGTGGGGTCAGGTGGGACTATCTCAATGGACGACGGAAGCAAAGCAGTGAAGCTTGCAGGCTCTTGGAGGAACGCGGCGAGGAGGGATAGGCAACCACATCCCCGTCTCTGTCCTCAGCAAGTGTCTGTGACAGTCGGCTCTCCTGTGTGCAGGGGGGCAGACAACCCCCGCACCCGCTTTCTTTACTTCTGGGGCTCAAGTTCATGAGTGCAGGGAAACGCCTTCCATGCAATCGTTCCTTCCCAACTCACTCCCTCTGTTCTACTTGCGGAAGCTCAAAAAATGCTCGGGCAGCGTCTGGGCCCACAATGCTCTTTAATTCAGCGATCGTCCTCAGTGGTCCCAGCCGCCTGGCTTAACTTCCCCCTGACTGTCCTTCTGCACAGCTTGGCCTCGCCTCTGCCCGCCTGCTGCTGCTGTTGTCTTGTCGAACGTGGCCCCCACCTTCAGGCTTCCCTTCCCTTGTCACGATTTCCTGTTAGGTGGCTCCTCACTCTGGCCTGACTCCGTGTTCCAGCCATGAAAGATGAGCAGAGAGAACTACATGCCAGGCAGAGACGGGGTGAGCACAGGGCGGAAACGTCAAGGGACAGGAGAACACTGTCCTCTTGCTTGGGAGCTGGGGCTTGGAGCTGAGCTGGAAGATGCAGCTTCAGGGCACAAACCGGGCCCCAGTCATCTCTGGGTCCCCCGCACCTGAAGCACAGTGGCCTGGTGTGTGGCAATAGTAGGTGCTCAATACATGCTCATTAAATTGGAGGGCATTCCATTACTTGAGCATGCTTTAAAAAAAAAAATTGCTGGATGCCAAGTGGCAGATGCAAGGGGGGAGGGCTCCGGTGGAGGCTGCTGCTAAAAGCCTGTCACGACTTCACGGGACGAACAGCGTAACCAAGCCCAGGAGAGATCCTCTCCCTGCACGCCCCGAGGGTGCAATCACGCTTGTGCTAACCCAGTATGCAGGCGGTGGTGTCTGCCTGCATTTTCTCTCACTACTCATGCTCTGCTCTGGTTGGAGACGTGGATTAATCTGCTCCTTTCTGTTTAAAGCAGCTGGCTGCTGGTGCACACGAACAATCCCACATTCGTGAACATCACGATCGCCCGGGTGAAAGGGAGGGGTGATGACTCAGCGCGGCACACTTGGAACCCCAGTGAGAAACACTCACAGCCCAGAAGATTAGGGGTCCAGGAGACGCCTCCTCCCACCACGCCCAGGTGCACCCACTGGGGACGGCTCTGCTCCCGCCAGCCCTGCAAGCACCGTGCAGTCCCCGGCATGGACAGCGAGGGACTCGCTCTCCCACGAGACCGTGACTGGGTGGAAGGACGGGGTCTCATCACCTCCCAACTCACCTCCTGGCACAGAGCACAGTGCGATGCAGACATCGGCAAAGGTCGTCTAAATGTTCACCACTGCCCTGGAATGCTCTGCGATGGCCACAGTCCGTGTCTGACCAGTCCAGAGCCCCTTTCTTCTGGTAAGGGAACCACATGCTCAGGGGTGGGATGCGACCTGGACAAGGTTACTATGGAACTCCACCCCTGCCCCAATGATGTGCTGACAGTGCTGTGCTGGGAAATGTTTGAGAATCAGTTCTCAGTCCAGGGTAGGAGACAAACCCTGATTTATAACTCTGCCAATTTCCACAGTGTAAATATTCCCACCACGGTCAATGTCAACATGAGATCACTGAATGAGAAGTCGGAAGGGATGTGCTATCGCGCACCATTGTATGGCATTTCTGTCACACATATGCAACTTATAAATAATCTCACAGCAGAGATAATAGCAAAATACAGTAAATTAACTAGGGAGTGATGAGTCTTGAGTATTTGTTACTTTTGTTGCATTACACGCTTATTACACATTTGTGATGGCTACTTGGTTTTGTGAGCTAATACGCTTCTGCCTTTTGCTTAAGCTCCAGGCAACAGGCGTCCTGGCAAAGTTGTCCTTCCCTTCCTCTCTCTTTCCCCAAAGTCCGGCCAAAGACCTTCCCTTTCTGAAGCCTTCCCTGACTTGTCCAGCCTACGGTAACTTCTTTTTCTCTCTGAAATCCTGTAATACTTAAATCTTTATGACATTATTTAGGAATCAGCTACACAATCTTACGTCTTCTTGTGTGTGCTCTACTGGTTTCGTGGCTGAGACTAGATGAGTACTCAACACACAGGTTTTGGTTCATTAAATAATTATGATGTGGAAACAGTGAAATGCGGTGACCCCACCTGGGTCTCCCCACCCAGAGCAAGCCCAGCACAGGGGCTCCCTCCAGCCCCAGAGCGATCACCTCTTTCCTTCATTCAATCACTTAGAGGGGAGCCCTGTTTTGGTGCCAGGGCAGTGCTGGCTGCTGGCTCCGCAGAGCTCACCCCTAATCAGACACTGCTGTGCCCAGGAGTCCACGCTGTGTCTGCGGGGAGGTGAGCACTGCACGGGAGAGACGGTGAGGAAAGCACAGGGAAGTGGCGACTCACCTCTCCAGCGTGTGCGGGGAAGGAGCAGCCATGAGTTTTATAAACCATGAAGGAAGTGTTTTAAGGAGACTGAGCAGGACTTCACATTAAGAAACCTGATCCTTTGATAAAATACTAACCGTCACCTGTGCAGTGCACCTGCCAGAGTGCCTTCCGTGGAAGCATTGCTTTATTCTCTGCGTGTGGCAAGCCCTTCCTTGAATTCCAAGAAAATGACGACAAGCCTTACACACACGTTATTCTGATGCAGATGGCACGAAAGGGGGTCTCCACCTCCACATGTCCACCAGCAGTGCTCCAATCCAGCCAGGTCTCAGCTTGCATGATTATACATACGCTCAGTATGAAAATTACCTCGAAGGACAGTGCTCAGCCAGAAACATGAGCTCTCTAAACAAAAACTTCACTTTTCATTTTTTATTACCATTGGATTTATGCAGCTTTCTTTCCACCAAGAAATGACTACTAGTGAAGCAACACACGTGAAGGTTACATGTTCAAAACACGAGATGATCAGCGGTTGTGCTTGCTCGGAGCATTTGAAACTGAGACATCGCTGCAGCGTCTGTCCAAAGATGCTCCTTATGAGCTGGGAAGTGGCGGACTCTTAGGACAGAAAGTGGTGCACGTGTCAACTCGAACCTGGGGGGACACATCGCCATGACCCCGAGTAGGACTGCAGAACGAACGTGCGCTTGTTCTCGTTCCGAGGGGGGAACGAGGGAATACAACATTCCGTACTTTGACCAAAGTGAGGGTTACCAACTTGGCCTGGTTTGCCGGGACTGTCACGATTTTAAAATGGAAAGTCTCACGTGCTTAGAGGCAACCTGGGAAGGTTGGGCGCCCTAAAAACCGTTGCCAGGCAAAATGGTTACCACAGTGGGCCCCTTTCTGACATGTGTTTCCTCGCCTCCTGGTCAGTTCAAAACATTTTTCTTGCCTAAAGTCTTTAATCCTGTTGTTTTTAACAGAATTTATTACATTCGTCCCTCTGCCTGCCTGATGCCTGCCAACATCTCCCTCCAGTCATGCGTGAGCACAATGTTTGCACTTTACCGTCTCTCTGTCTGCTCTAGCCTTACTTTTTCTCCATTCTACATATCTGAAACAAATCCCTGTTCTTTCGTTAAACACTAACGGTTACCTCATCAAGTCTTCGAAGAGTCGATGATCTCTCATTGGCAGCTGGTGCGTGGCAGGCGCCCAGCAGCCCTGTCTACCCTTGACGGTTCTGAAACCAGAGGAGATTTTCAAGGTCATCTGAGCAGTTCCTCCATGCACACGCGTGGTTTGAAGAACACGCTCCAAATCGTCCCCCTGAACAGTCAACCCACTGTATGCGGGATTCCCAGGGGAGGAAACACGCTGTTTGCTGAGGCTCCTTGCTCCATCCTGGATGGCTCTAGCATCAGGGATCTTTGCATGCGTCTCTGGTGGCTTCCTCCAGATGCCCCACTGCGGTTTCCTGAGGTTCTAAGAATGCTGCGAGTCCCTCTTCCACATCACAGCTTCACAGAGCTGTGATGCCCGTGGCCATCCCCACGGCCCCCAGCGCCTCCTCCCAAGTCCCACCGTGTTCCTGGTCATCCCGTCCGCACACTCCCCAGGTTCCCAGAGCTCCCTTCCAAAGCATGCTCGACCCCGTCTGTCAGCAGCACTGCCTGACTCACTGGGGAATGGCTGCAGGCTACCTTCGCCTCACGTTTCCAGGGCGCACAGAAGCAGGCCCCAGGTAAGTGGACTGAGTCCCCAGGTGGTTAGGCCAGGGCTGCAGCTCTAGATGCCCATAACCGTAGCACCAGGGCAGGGGCCCCTCGTCCATGGCCCTACCATGGCACATCCATGTCAAATCTCCCCCAAAACAGCACGGAAACTATAAAGGGAGCCGTAAGTAAGTTCGAGAATAACTGCTCCACTCACTGCTTTCCCTACCACACAACTGTGTATTCTGGGATGGAAGAGGAGGACAGTATATATTCTACCACAGTACGATGAAACGCTAGCTACCAAAGCATTTCTAGGATTCTTTTTTTTTTTCCCCAAAACAAACCGTGGAAGTGAAGAATATTTTTAATCTAACATCTCCCCTCCTTTCTGGGGGGGGAGGACAGGACTGAAGAAGGGAAGCCTCAAAATGTTTGAAAATGCCTCAGATTCCATCTGGGCCCAGGATAAACTGAGACAGAGGAAAATGTGAAAATACTTTTTGCCATTAATATTCCCTTTGCTTTGTAGCTTGTTTTTATGAACCCTATTTCCCCCTTACTTCAAATTGTGCTATTTAAATTCTATTTCCAGTGTATCAAAACCAAAACCCATAGGCTAGGGGAGTGGTCTTCCAAAGTTTTGGATCCTTTTGGAAATATTAAATATGTGCCACTAGCATATGCAAATTTTACAACTGTAAAAACTGTATCTTACATAATTTATAAAATAAATACAATTTATTTTATCCTCTTCAGGTAGATTGATATGATAAAAGAAATATAAATAGGAGTTTACCCCAGTGGCCTGTCTTGTTCGCCTCCTGGGAACACCACACACGATCGTCTTAGGAAGTTACAAGACACCAAAGTCAAACTTACAACATCATTTGAAAGCCGTAACTTAAGTCACAAGTGACATTTAATGCTTCCAAAAACAAATGGGTCCCTTGGCGGAGAATTAATTTATTTATAAACCATATCAACTGCTAAGACAACTTGCTTGAAGCCAGGCATGCATTCACACAGTTCAGGATCACATCTGTGTTCCCAGATTAGCTGTCCCTTTAGTGTGCCCATTTGAAATTTGGTGTGGCCACACTCCCACCTAAAACATAATGACCAGGGGACACAGATTCACAGTAGAAGAACATACATACGCAAACATGTACACACGTATTTAAGATACAGAAATGAACTGTTACTCAAATAAACGAGGCGTGCTGTAACACACTTATATGCCTCTTTTCAAAAACTTACCAATCCAGCGTTCTTCCTCACACTGTGCTTTGAATCAAACTCATGAGATGAGACCATTTGGAGTATACAATACGCTTCTAACCACAGGCGTATCAACCACACAGCCTGGGAAACTGGCTGAACTAACCACACGCCGACGCGATCACCAGCCCTCAGTCCCCACACCCTGCTCCTTCCCCGAGGACACAAAAAGGTGTTGGCAGAGAGGGACAATTTTGTAACAGGCATCGTGTGGAAAAGCTCAGCCAAGTAAAAGCTCAATTCTGAATAAAACCATTTCACTAGGAATTGGGCCAGAGTGTGACAGTGACTCAAAGAGAAAACATTCCCTCTAACTGAGCTGAGCGGACGTCTTCCCTGATACTTCAGGGTTTAGAAACCCAGGAGTGCCTGGAACAACAGAACAGTCTGCCTTGGTGACAGGACTTCATCTCGTATTTTTTTTTTTTTAATGCAAAGCAAAAAGACGAAGAATAGACTTGTTGCCCTCTTCTTGGCCAAGCGGAGAGGTTGTCAGTAAGACAGACCGAATAGCGCCCTGCAGGGGGGCAATGCCCACACCTGATTTGTCACGGGTGTCCCTCTCCTGTCACCATTAGGCCTTTCTCCAGGTTTGAAGGACAAAGCCTTTCATTCTACTTTTCCCAAGAAGATTGCTTTGGTGGCTAGCCAAAGCAGCTCTGAAGACAGCGTATTTCAAGAGATGACATAAATGCCAGTTGAACACACTGCACAAAGCACACAGGTGGCGGAAATGTACGAGTCTCCTCCAGGCACCGAAGCTCCCCCCGCAGCCGGCCTCCCTGCGTGACAGTCGCCGCAGACCGAGCCGGGCTGCTCCTCCAGGTGAGGTCCCTGCGCGGCGTCCATACGGTTTGCCATCCTCTTCCATGGCCACTGTCCCCAGCCCCACTTCACGCATTTGAGTTCCTGACTTTTAAGAGGTAGGAAAAAGGACATCTCTGCTTGGTCCGTGGATAAAAGCAAGGCCTTAGCAGCAGAGGGCAGAGGAGAGAGAAATAGATACGATATTAACACGGCCATCTCCCAATGACCTGGACTTCACTTTGCACTTCACCGCCTCGTGGAAGAAGCAAAGACTTAGAAAGCAGAGTGCATTCGTTTCCTGGGGCTGCCGTGACAAAGTGCCACAGGCTGGTGACCTTACACAATGGAAACCTACTGTCTCACAGTTCTGGAGCCCGAAGTCTAAGATCGAGCTGTCAGCACTGAGGGCGTGAGGGAGGGTCTGTTCCCTCTCTCCCAGCTTTTGGGAGCTTCAGGTCCCCAGGTGTTCCTTGGCCTGTAGGTGACATCCTCCTTGTGTCTTCTCCGTGTCTTCCTCCTGCGTGTCTTTCTCTGTGTCCACATGTCTCCCTCTTGTAAAGACACAGTCACGTGGGATGGGGGCCTACCCTAAGGACCTCGTCTTAAGCTGATCATCTGCAAAGACCCTATTTCCGAGGAAGGCCACACACACAGGTACAGGGTCAGAACTTCAATCTCTTCTTGGGGGTGGGCAGGGACAAGATGCAGCCCCTAACACCGAGTGTCCAGTTCTCACGGCCGATCTCCCCTCTCCGTTCCGCTCCACCAAACTACTGCAATGTTCATGACGAGAGTTGACTACGTCAGCTCAGGTCCTGGGAGGGCACAGCCTGAGACATCTTCCCTGTCACCCCTGGTCCCCAGGGCCTCCACCCCACCCAGCCTGGAAGAGGCAGCCAACCGATCCATCAGCTGATAAAAGGTTTTGAATCGATTTGACACTTTATTTCACAAAGGGCTCACTTTATATTTTCCTTTTCTACTCCCTTCCTTAAGCCATTCCCTATTTTGTTCTTTTTTGGTGTTTGAGTTTTATTTCATATTTTTTTCCAGTTTATAAAATACATGTTCATTGCATAAAAGACAAGACGTTCAGAGAATACAAAGACGATTTTAAAAATCATCTCTAATTACAATTCCTAAAAATAGCACTCTAATAAACTTACTTCCAGTCTACATTTATAAAATTGGTATTAGATTGTATCACGGGTTTTGCATCACACATTTTTACTTAATATTATACTTGGGATATAACGTGGTTCAAGGAAATAATGACCCAGTGGGGTATCTTTCTATAAAAGATTACGTGTGAACAGACTTTTTTCAAAAAACAAATTAAAAATTTCTCAAGGCACATTTTGGGGAAATGTTGCTCAGGGCAAAACAAAAATAAAGTGCTTGGGATTTCTGAGGGCCGAATACAGGAGGCCACCACGTGCACGCGCTCCTGTTCCAGGCCTGCGCTGCTTCTGAGTCCCCTGGTGACGCAGCATACGCGCTTTCCTCTGACCAGGCCGCCTTTTCCTCCTCTTGCCAACACGCCACGACTCCCTCTCATCCCTTAACACCCGGCTGGGCTCCTGCAGGGCAGGTGGCCGCACCCTCCACGGGACGGGACGCAAGGGCTTCGTCTGCACTCTCTGTGCACGCCTAGTCCAGCCGCTGCCCACGGCCTTGCTGTGGTCTGGCCCCACCAAGGGCAGCAGCTGCACCCCGTGTCTCTGCTCCAAGTGTCTGCCTCCCCAGAATGAACTCAGGAGTAGGTTTGTTGAACGCCCGATGAGCGGTCACAGGCATGCTGCTGGGTCTCCTCGGGCTGAGACAGCAAATCAGCATGTGCGGGTTTGATCCTAGCGGATGTTTGCTCAACGTCGTCCAGCGGTGCTGGAATAAAAACCTGCATGGCATACTGTATTTGCTTATTTCAAAATGTAGCAGCATCTCAGCTCTCCCACTTACTGCTGGGCCTTAGACAAGTCATCCGACCTCGGTGGGCCTCAGTTGACTGATCTGCAAAATGGGGACTCACCTGCTCAAGGCACGGTTTTGTGGGTAAAGCAGGTGGTGGCTATACAAGGTTTAGCACGTTGCCTGGTAGACGCCTGGTATGTAGTCAGCACTTGACGAATTGTGGCAGGTGTAACGATTCGAGCCGAAAATAGCTACCTATTATGATTTACTTCTCTTTTCATTTCTCTGCAGCCCTGTGGAGTGTCACCTCAGAGGCTGTAGGCTGAGAGCCTGTCATTTACTACGATCACCAGTTGGACCCTGGCCTCACCGCAGGAGCCTGGGCGGGGCTGGGTCGTGCAGACGTGAGAGGCTCTGTGCTCACAGACTCTGGGTCCCTGTCTTAGACCTGCTGCTTCCTGTGTGGCCCTGGGCACGTCACTGAGACTCTCTGTGCTCAAGTACTCAAACCAGTGCCTGTCAGTAAGTGCTCAGCACAAATGAGCTAGTAAAGGTCGTAGAATAAAGGGACGGAATTAGGAGGCCTGACTCCTCTTAGCTTGCTTGTGCCGTGATTCTTTTATTTTACCCATCTACCATTCTGGCATCATTTAAATGCAGACACCTAAGTTCTTTGACTCAATAATGAATTTTAAGTAAGATCTAAATCAAAGCAATTTCAAGATTGCTTCCGCTACACATTCCATTTGGTATGCTGACTTGCCAGTTTGGTATGTTTTTGTTTTTTCAATACTATCCAAAAAGCCTTACTAAGTGAAAAGAAAATGGAACAAGGTTTGTTTTGCCCAAATATGGGACGGCATGGTTTTGTCCTGTTAGTAACGAGCGGAGTAACATGCGGCAGGTAGGACTCATTTTGTAAGATTACGGTGAGATCTTTGGGAAACCTGCTGCCAGGCTCCCCACCGTTTCCCCAGCAGCAGACGCAGTGCCTGGCGCTTACTAGGTGCTCAGTGATACTCGCCGAGTAGGTCACCAAAAAATTACTTAGAGAAAGGTCTTTGTTGCTTGATTCAATGTAGCCTTCTCATCTCGTGGACCTAGTTATGGATTCTGCATCATCACCTGGGGTCTACGGGGGATACTCCCCAAAGAACCAGAAAATGAAAGAAAGAAGATTGCTGTTTGTCCATTCCTAAGGCACTCAACGAACCAGCACGTGTGGAGACCGAGGAACCTCCCGAGGTGAGGCCATCACAGGGAGTGACGCCAAGTGAAGGCTGCGTTTGCCTCTTCAAGCCGCGGAGGAGACTACAAGGCGCCAGCACGTGACAGCGCTGGAAGAGGGAAAGGCTGCTCCACCAGACGCTCTGCGCCCCCGCTCGGTCCGGGGGAAGGGCTCTGCCTCTGGGTTGGAACCGTGGCCCCACAGGCGGCACGAGCCACAGGACTTGTCAGGGGTCTTTCAAACCCTTTCGATCTTTCACTCACCAAAGCCACAGCAGAGAAGCGTCACCGAAGGGCGGGAGCGCCAACCTTAGGCGATTCCGCTGATGTCACTCTCCAGTCATTGGTCCTCTCCTCTGGGGCGGCCACGCCCCCTGGACTGGCGAGGATGAGTCTTTGCTCCTTCAAAGCGGATGCCCGAATCTGGGGCTGTGGCGCCCGGCGGAGGCGGCAGGTAGGTCCTGCCCGACTGCACGTTTCGCAGGCTCAGAGACGGCGATCGAGGGGTAGGACTGGGGGGTTAGGGGGACAATCTAACAGACCCCCTTATCTGACATCTTGGAGGTAGCTACTGTGACAAGCGAAGGAGTCTGAACCTGCAAGGCAGAGACAGAGCGCAGCTCGGCGCGGACTGGGTTGAGGCAAAGTGGCCCTGACGTTAGTCAGGCTGGGAGAGACGCCGGGGAAGCCGCTGGCAGCAGGGGGAACCGGGCTCGCTCTCTCTCGAGAAATGACACCTCGACCTCTCTTCGAGGGATCACGGCCTTCTTGCCAACAAGAGCCCAGACCTGCCTCGTATTTTCATTCTACAGGGGTCTCCAGCGATTGCCTCAGGATGGCACACAGTCCTGCCTAATTCCTGCTCCTGTCCACTCAGAAACAGACCCCCGAGGGGAGGCAACCCCTCCTCCCTCACACCCTCCTCAGCACCCCAGCTGCACCGCCCCCCTAAGAGCCGGGTGCCTGGAGGGGAGTGCGTCTGCATGGACGGCTCCTAGGGGCAGCCGTGCGCCTCTGAGGGTCCCCTGGCCAAAGTGATCGTAAACAGCTTCCCTTGGACAAGCAAGCCTGGGGGAATCTAGGATCAGGTGTTGGCTGATCACTAGCAGTGCCAACGGCAGGGGTGCCTGCCGGTCCTGGGGAGGGCACGTGCCCTGTCCAGCCACGGCTGGGTCCCTACTCCCTGTCAGGGGGCACCGCCGGGCATGTGCAGCCCAGAGCTGGACGATGCCCCTGGCCACAGAGGCCCTGGCAGTGGGATTACTCTCTGGCACGGGTGGCGACCTTGCGGGTGGTCTTCGTAGGGGCCCACATGGAAGTGCAGGACGGCTGAGTCTGTGCCGTCCAAGTGGCCTCCTTGGAGCACCAGGACAGGAGGTCGAGGACAAGGCATTGAACTTGGAGCCCTGCACAAGTTGGATTGGCTGCACAGGGCGCAAGTGCCCACGTCCCGGTGCTGTGGGTCTCCCCGGGGTCCCCCTTCGGGATTGCCGAGGGTCAGCCCAAGCACCTTTGCCCACTGCCCCCCTTCTACCCCAGCTTTGCCCTAACCCCAAGCCGGGTGACCCCTGCCATGACATCCTTTGTGTGCGTGGGCAGACCCTGGGGGCTCTCAGGTGGTCCCAGAGGCAGCTAGGCTGCTGGAGGGGGGCTGGTCCCCTGCTCGTTTCCTGCCACATGCCCCCTCTGCTCTCCCGCTGACTGGCCGGGGCTGCAGCGCCTCCTCCCCCAGGTGGCTGTCCCCCTTTCATTAACTCAACACGGAGGGGTTAGGGACGTTAATTCCCCCTGCAGACCCTGCCCAGCAGCACCCAGAGGGAGGGTGTGCCTCACAGGAGCCGCGGCCTCCCTGCTGGCCACTCTCACAGAACCCTGGGCCACGCTGACAAGCAGCACGAGGCTGCCACCCCAGGCTCTCCCCACTCCTCAGAGAGTCGGACAGTCCGCGGGCAGTGTGGGGTGTGTTGCTGAGCTGGGTTGATTTGGTACAAACGTTTGACCCCCAGAATTTACACATTGGTGACCTCAGAATGAAAGCACCAGACTGTCACCCCCGCAGCAGCCTCCTGGGTCTGCCTTCCGTTTCAAGGGGCCTAGAGCAGAGGCCGTCAGACTGTGCTACCTCACAAGAGTTCCCTAGGCAAAGCAGGGCAAAAGATCGCTATTAAACAAAAAGATTGTTTTGTTTTACAATTTACTGCATTATCTGAAACATAACGTGCAAGAGGTGCTTGGTCGATAAGGGGGAGGAAGCCCAAATGCAGGCCTTGCCCGGCAGCCCCCTGGCAGCCGCACCGACAGCCTCCAAGGCCAGCAGGAAAGGAGCCAGCCTGCCGGGCTGTGGGATCAGAACGGCACGTGCAGGCAGGAGCCTAAAAGCAGAACGCGGCGCGACTCCATCCCCATCGTGCGGGGGGGAGATTGGGCAGCACCAGCTCTGGTCCATCCCGCTGGGTGAGTCAGGCACCAAAGGCCGTTTCTGCTCCACCGGCTTCACCTTGTTAGGCCTTCAGACCCACGGTGACACCTGGGTCACAAAGCATAAGCACTTGAACAGAGTCATCACCCAAGGACCCGCGCCTCTGCCTAGAGGAGGGGCTAAGCCACCACGCACTCCACCCAGCCGGGAGACCAGACTGCTCTCAACAGTCAGCCCAAGGCTCGGGCTGGGAGAAGAATCTGCCCTCTCTCAGGAGAACAGACCTGACTCCGCTCCCTGTGGCCCTCCAGATGGGTGCCAGGAACGGGAGCCTGGCGACGCGCAGCTTCCTCCCCTCCTGCACGCACAATCCCGAGGAAGCCGCTCCTGACGCCTGATGTACCTTCCAGATGGGAGCGCAGACCAACTTCTGCCAGGCCTGCTGGCCGTTGCCCAGCCCTTCTCAGGTGACACATCTGCAGGGACTCGTACGTCCTGAAGTACACTACGAATGCTGATACCGTTACGGGGGACTAGACATCCCCTTCAAGGCAGGACGCCGCGGTGGCGGTGCGAGCGCCGTGCACAGCCAGCCACCCTCCGCACACAGGCAAATAACCTTCTAGCGGGGTAGGGATCGGGGCTGAAAAGGAAGGTAAACAGCTTCCCGAGAGCCCAAACAAGAAACTCTAAGCCCTTCGTTGGGAAAATATTGGAATCTGGGTCAATTCTATTCCATTCCCTTTATTTAGCTGAGCTTTTTCAGTTCCCTACCCAAGTAACAAACCACAGTGGAAGACAGACAAGACCCCCTTGCCCACCCTCCCCTCGCTCCCCCCCAGACACACGTTCCAGTCTTCATCCTTAATTTGAGGTGCTATAAACGATTCATAAAGCACTCTTTCATGCAGCACCTCGTGCTGCCTTTCCAGCCACCGTGATCGGTCCTGTTACTCTGACTCAGAGAGTTGTGTGGCTCGCGCGAGGTGACACAGCCTTAAGCAGGAGGGCGAGGTGTTTAATTTCGCATCCCAGCGCTCCAAATTCTGACCCCCCCTCCACACAGGGCCGTGCCCGTTACAGGAGCCACGTGGAGCCGTGGGTCAGACAGCGTCCAAAGCCACGAGCCTCCTGGTCCAGGAAAACGGAGTGCGGCTCAAACTCGCAGAACTGGTTGCAGCAGCAGAGAATTGGAAGCACGGCAGTGGGCTGGGGGCGGCGTGGAAGGGGCGTCTCTGTTCTGTTTGGTTTCACCAGCCTTTTCCAGGGCCCCGAAGGGCATCTGCAGTCTGCCTCACCCCTGCTTTTTTCTTTTTTCTTTTTTTTTCAAAACCTTGACATTAATAGGTTCTCCTAATCTTTGTTTTTTCAAACCCACAACATCAGGGTGAAAAGAGAAAAACAGCCAGCCTTGGCCACCTTTCCCTAGAGATTAACAGGCATACCCTGCACAGTGGAAATGTAATAAAATTCTGCCCTTCGCCCCCTTTTTCTAACTTTCTTCCTTCTTTTCACCTTACAGACGACGCTGGCCCACCCTCCCCTCCTCGTGCAGCCCGCTAAGCCAGCCTGACTCGGCCCTCCCTGCCTCAATCCTAGGCAAAAATAAGACAAAGCAACCCCCTAAAACCAGCCTTCGAGATTAAATCACTTTCAGGTTGTTATTCGTGAGGCGGGTCCTTGCCAGTCGACTAAAAGTCTCTGCTCAGTGGGGCCTGCTGGTAACCAGGCTGTTTTCACTGCGTTTCGTCTCATTTGTCATTTGTATCGCTGTGGCCTTTTGCACGAGCGCTTTACCACACCAGGGCTGGTGACCGCTTTGAACTCACTGGGCACAACATCAAGCTCTCAACAAATATTTAATTAAAAAGGGGACGATGACATAGTTCTGTTAGTAAAAAGTGAGCATGGAGATGGAGGGGCTGTGTCTCGAGGAAACAATTTTTTCCTGCCTCTTCCTTAGAAAATCAGCTGCAAATGATGAATGCTGCTGATTTTCTAAGCTTAGAATGATTCATATGCCAGAAGACACAATTAAACCCGTGTGCAGTTTCTGTCTTAGCCTAGAGAGAGAGGAGGAGAGCTAAGGCACACGGAAGCCGTGTCACTGTCTCCTACACACGCTGCGGACTTGCCACCAACCGTCACCTACGGATGGTCAGTGGCCCAGCAAAGCTTCCGGAATATTCTGTCTTGTCTCATGCCTTTGGTTGTTGTGAAACAACTCAGGCTATGAGGAACTCTGTCAATTACCTAGAGCAAGTATTATAAAGAGAAGAGAAAAAGAGAACAGCTCTGCTACCTAACACCTCCTGGGATAGCACAAATGGAGAAACCTGGAGAGGGTGGATGTGGTCTCTAACGTGAACTGATTCATGGCAATGGGGTGCCCGTGAGCCATCCCCGGGATGGCTCGGCCTCCCCTTCTACTACATTCTCTCCTTCCAGGAGCCAGGACTGCTCCCCTAGAGGGAGAAATCTACCCTTCCCCCTCCACACCATTATAAAACGTCTCTGCTGCAGCCTGACCCAAGGCCCATGGAAGCTTTCCTCCTCCAGGATAGGCACAGATCACTGCGGGAGGTGCTTCTTGGTCTTTCAGTAAAACTAGACTGCTCACCTTTCGTGTGCCATGCACTGAGATGCCAACTGTCTTGGGTGGTTAATTATTGAGTTTCATTTGGAATTTGTTCTAAATAATTCAATTTGTGATGGGTAAAAATCCACCTTGCTTTTTCAATTTGTTTCATGTTTTAATTTCCACCAGAGACGAGCAGGCTAAAGCATCCTTAGAAAAATACCTACATGACCCTGCCATCACCTTAGTGTGTCTTTACCCCCAGCCAAAACCAAAATATAGTACTCTCAGGAATTCTGATCCCATTTCCTACTTCCTAACTCCACAGGAGAAGCCAGATTCTTAACCATCTGCTGGAAATCTGGACAGGGGTTTTGATTGCAAACGTACAGGATTTCACATTGCAAACTGACAGATTTTGGAACCGCCATAGGTGCATGCAAATTATCATATAAATGCAGGTTTCGATGAAAAGTGCAATCAGCACTGCTTTGTTAAATTTACATTCTGCTGAAACAGAAACCTACTGCTGGAGGGTAAAAAGACGGTTAAAATTACAAGGTAAATCTCAGTCAACTATCTCCTTTCCCTCAATTATGCAAACTCTTCTCTCTTCAAATAGCTACAGCTCCCATTCCAGGCCATCTCCTGCTATCTCTGCCCTGCTCTGACATGTTTTTCCTTTTTCTATAACCCTGAAGAAGCCACACACTGGGAGACAAATGTTAAAGTACATGACAAGGAAAAGTACCTCACATGGTACTGGACTGCATTGGTGGCTGCACCCAACAGGCCACAGAAAGGTGGATTAAAGATATTGTTTTACAATTATAACTCAGCTTCATAACCTTATGAAAATTTTCAAGACATTTATGTAAAGCATTCTAACAGAAGATACAGTAGGTCTTGCATTCAAGCCATGTAAGAAACAGTATCAGACATATTTGCAACTTCTGAGTTGGCGAAAGAAATTATGAATAACATTTTCACTTTTTCCCCCACAAGTATTTTGAAGTTTATCAAATAAGAACTGATTGGATCAGCAGTAACCCATTTGGATCATTGCACACAGCTTGTATTTTGACTGAAATTCAAATTTGATTGCTGTATTTAAAGGGCATCAAAAAGATATTAATAATTTTGGGCTGGGCACCGCGGCTCAAGCCTGCAATCCTAGCACTCTGGGAGGCCGAGGCAGGAG
>CAUYSK010126371.1:0-12049 GCA_963575035.1 Avahi laniger | reverse complement strand
CTGGAGGAAAGTGAATGTCATGCATTCTGCACTGTGTAAATTTTTTTTCAGGGATTATTTTGAAGTTTCCTTTTCATGTTATCTAGTTTTCTGAAAGCTTGCCTTGAATTTAACTTCTATGGGTTATTCTTACAGATAAAGATAAGATTTAGGTGATTCTCCCTCTCTCCTCCTCTGGCTAAAAAAACTCAAACTACTCCAAGAGAAGAGATGACTAACACAGATTGAAAGATTTGGCATATATGTTTTTCTTTCATAACTAGGACATTTTATGTGGAATATTGGGGAAGGCAATGGAATTTAATGCTCAAGTTTGTAATTTCTGCTATAAATGGAGATTTTTGACAATGGAATTGTGGGAAAGGGGGCATTCCCTACAATGTTGTCCTTTTTCTTAAAAAAAAAAAAAAAAAAAAAACCTAAGATCTGGTTTTCCATAGCAGTAATATTTTACTCATCAACAAGAATGAAATCTCTTTCTAAACACACACAGTGGATCTCAGATCTTGCAGACGCCAATTATTATTCTGCACAGAGAACACTCCAAATGTCAGAGAGATGATCTCTGAAATTTCCCGAGCAAAGGTTGCTCATTTACTCCTATCCAAGTCATTTCTTTGGCATGCCCGTGTGACGAGCGAACCTGTGAGATTGAGTTAGCTAGGTCGCTCCAAACTGCCGCTATAAAGAAGTGATAGAAGTCTATTGCTATCAGGTAAATCCCATTAAACTCAAACGTATCCTAAACTATTAAGCACTATTAGATTGTTAGAAGGAGCAGGAGTGGGTTGATTGAAATAAAATCTGCCCCTTTGCAAGCTTTCAGCTGAATTTATTGGAAAGGACTCTGGGGAATAATTTCAGGAGAGCTAACAAATGGGGAATTGCAGGGGATGGAGGATGGTGGCAGGGCCCTGTGAAGGAGCCGCATCCGATGCACTGAGGTGACACACTTGACCCGTGGTAAGGTGATGCTGAGCGTGCATGTCAGTTCTTTAGGGTTTTCAAAGCACCTTCACGTACGTTGTCTGATTGTGCCCTTCCAGCCACCCTGGGAGGCCGGGTGTTGTGTTTTATTAATATCTCTGCTTGCTCGGTGTGACAATCTCATTCGAAGTGGCAATCCTGAAAAACAGTGCTGTTGGTCTTCTCATGCTGGTGATGTGTTTGGACAACATGGTTGAAGAAAAATATCTAGTATTTTCCTTTCTCCAAGTATAATTAATGATCTGCTCTGATGGCATGTGTAAGTGCGTAGAATGATTGGCTGGGGTTAACTGAACAATTAATGGCCCCTGAACGAGATTTTTTCCCTCCTTGTTGAAGATTTAAAGAGTGAGCACATGGCCATTATATTATTGTATATTTTTGGACTTCTTTTCAAGTGAGTACCTCACTGGGAGGTGTTCCTGCAACCCACACCTCTTTTTGCCCCCACAGAGACTCACTTGAGTGAGTGGTGGAAATAACATACACACACACACACACACACACACACAGATTATATGTATATTTTTGAATGAGCTAGAACAGTGACCTAATTTTCAGGAAGTAAATTCTAGAGTTATTTATGGCAAAAGTGACTGTAAAGTCAGTTTTTATGCACATGAACCTGATATAAGACCAAGCTACTGGACACAAACCTATCATCTTCCTTTTCTTGCGTGAGCTCACCTGTTCTACAGAGAGGTGGTCCTAGCAGGCCACGAGGGCCGTGCGTAAGCCCGTGGAGGGACACTTGAGGCAGGCTTGTTGAGGGAGTGTCGTCGTCGATACCTGCAGGCCTCACTCACTCATACATGACATGAACTGTTGGCATGGCACGATCTCAGGTTTCTTCCAGATCTTATTAATCTTTTAAAAGTAATTAGAAAAATTATTACTCTTATTAAAAGTAATTAGAAAAATACTGAGCTTGCCCTCTTTTTATTGATTAATAAATCCATCTTCATGAAATTAAATGTAGTTATTAATTACATTAAACATGTAACTATTTTTATTTAGAAAAGTAGAGAAGTGGAGATTAATATCACAGTCACCTGTGAGTCCAGCATGAAGGAGTTTCAAATGTTGCTATTTTCTCATATTTGCTCAGATTGTTTTCAAATAAAAGATATAACTGATGAAATTGAATTCTCTTGGTGCCTCATCCCAAAACCTACAACCCTCTCTGACCCTCTGACAATAGTCATTGTCCTAAACTTGGCATGTCACCTTCCAGACTGTTTTAATATATCAGTGTATATGTGTCCATAAGATTGTTTAGTATTTTTTTTTCCATTTAAGTGTATGTAAATATTCTTATGTATTCCTCTTGTTCTGCCACTTGTTTGTTTTTTGCTTTTCTCTCTTGGTGTTTTGCTGTGGAAATATATATGCATTGGTATATTTCACAAACTGGTTCATTCATTTGAACCATTTCACAGTATCCCACTGGCTATGGCATATCTTATTAATCCTTAGTTTTTATTTTTACCTAGTGTCTTTTTTGTTATTTCTTTTTTGTTATTTCTACCTAGTGTCTCTTTAATCAAGGGAGGCCTTGTATTTTCTTCTTGAAGAAAAGCTCAGACAGGCCACTGCAGCAGGATGGGGTTACTGCAGGGTAGTTTGTCTGTAGCCTGCTGGGATTAATATTAAATAATGGAAGAAGGTTATAGGATCAAAGATCCAGCAGCTCTGATGTGGTGGAATGATGTATGGGAATGTCAATAATTAAATGTAACACAAAGGCCACGTCTTAGTCTGTTTCCTTTTGCTTATAATAGAATACCTGAAACTGGGTAATTTATAAAGAAAAGGAATTTATTTCTTATAGTTATTATGGTGGCTGAAAAGTCCAGTGTCAAGGGGCTGCGTCTGGTGAGGGCCTTCTTGCTGGTGGAGACTCCCTGCAGAGTCCTAAGTTGATGCAGGGCATCACATGGTGAGGAGGCTGAGTGAGCCGGCTCAAGTCTCTCTTCCTCTTCTTACAAAGCCACCTGTTCTCCTCCCGTGATAGCCCATTAATCCATTAATGAGGGCAGAGACCTCATGATCCAGTCACCTCTTAAACATCCTACCTCTCAGTACTGCCATATTCGGGGTAAGTTTCAACATGAGTTTTGGAGGAGGCATTTAAACCATAGCAAGCCAGTTTGGACAAAAAAAAAAATCCAAAGACAAGGTTGTTTTTAAAGAAATGCTTTTTTTTTTTTTTTTTTGAGGAGGAGTGCAGGGAGAAGTACAGAGGCTGTGTCTCTCTTTTAAAAAAATTTAAACAAACTTCAAAAAATGCTTTTTCTTATGACTAGCAAATACATAAAGTTCACCACATTCATGTGAATTATCATTGTAAAGTGTGTGTCTATTGTATGCTACTAGGTTTCTTTTTCCCTTAAACCCACGTCTAATCCACAGTTAAACTTTGCTTCATCCCCAAACTGTATGCAGAATCCCCTCATTTCTCTCTGCTCCACCTCTACTGCCCTTCTCTGTAGTCTAGTTGAGGAATCAGCTCACTGGCCTGCTAGCCAAATCCTGTTGGTGTAAATAAAGCTTT
This sequence comes from Avahi laniger, assembly GCA_963575035.1. NCBI lineage: Eukaryota > Metazoa > Chordata > Mammalia > Primates > Indriidae > Avahi > Avahi laniger. The sequence goes on along the minus strand of CAUYSK010126371.1, from coordinate 8,508 downwards.
ATTGGAACACAGCCATGCCCACTCATTTATATATTACCTATGGCTACTCTACAAAGGCAGAGTTAAATAGTTGCAGCAGAGACTACCTGGCCCTCAAAGCCTAAAACAGTATCTGGCCCTTTATAGAAAAAGTTTGCTGACCCTAATCTGGTTTAACACAGCTGTCTCCTAACTGGTTTCATTCTCGAAACAGAAGACAGAGTGACTTTTCTAAAATCTGAATTTGATTTTCTCACTTTCCTGCTTAAAACTTGAAGTGAATAAAGTCTAAAATCCAGACTGTAGCTACAAGCACCTGCATGATCTGGTCCCTGGGTCCCTTTCCACGCTCATCTCTCACCAGGCTTGCCTAGTTCCTGCACAAACCAACCCCTTTCCTGCCTCTGAACCTCGGAACATGCTGGCGTCTCAGCCTGCTGCGCTTCGACCCCATTTCCTCACAGGTGTACCTCCTTTCTATCTTCAGGTCTCTGCACAGATGTCATTTCCTCAGAGGTGACCATTCAGTCTAAAGTTGACCCGCATCATTCATTATGTATCTTTTATTTCCTTCATAGCACTCCCCACCGTCTGTCATTACACTCTGCATTTATGTGTTCATGTCTGTCTTCTCTGCCTTCCCCCCTAGGACAAAAGCTTGGTGACCGCAAAGAACTTGCCTGTGCAGTTGACTGATAGATCTTGGATGACATTGTAGATGCGGTGGAAAACTGTTAAATGAATGAACAAAATATAGATTCTGCCCGTTTCCTTGGTAGGAGTTCAATGCCAGTATATGTTTATACTACCTTAATTTGTTTGCTTTATCTATAGGAAAATCTTGCCCACTTCTGTTCACAATGTATAATTAAGGTGATTTTCTTCTGCAGCATGATGGAGCTGGCATACTCTCCAGCAGGGGATGGGTAGGCATTCTGAAAGGATGATGCTCAATGTTTTTAAGCCTTTTATATGTTTGTTTCTACTGATGTGCTAATATGCTAATGTTTATCAAGGTTGTATTTTTCCCTCCCTTCCTTTCTTGCTACTGGCAGAGCAGCATTATGAAGTTATGGAGAGAACTCTCCTTTGGGCATTCGTCCTTACTACAAAGAGTTTTACATTTCTTTGCTCCTTAAAAAATATGCTGCTTTTCTGCTGAACCTAGGATAAAAAGAATGAGGCAGTATCTTTGAGAATCTTAATTCCTTTGACTTAGTGAAACCCATCCAGCACCTTCTCTTTCATTCAGAGCTTCCCATCTGAGAGTTTCCCCCTGAAACTCATATTCTGTACAGCTCTGCACCTTCCTGCAGTGAAATCCATACACCACTGCCTCCTGCTTCTCTTCCTGCCGTGGTTGACTTCACAGCTCAGGACCCACTGTTGCCCAGTAGGAGATGATTCACTGTCACTGTCTCATTAAAGAACACAGGGTCTGCAATCAGACATACCTGGATTTGAAATAATGGCTTTGCCTCTAACCAGTTCTGTCATTCTGAGCAGGCACTTAGCTACTCTGAACCTCAATTTGCTCATCTGTAAAATGGGTTTCTGCTGATGTCTTCCTTTATTGGGAGAATTAAATGAGGTAATGTCATTAAGTGGATAGCACACTTTCTGGAACTTCATGGCACTCCAAAATGTTCACTAGTATTTGATTTGGTTTGAAAACATAAGACTTTGTCAGGGCACCCCAAGAAGAATGAATTCTAAAATAGGAACCTGCTATGGTCCAGTTTATGAACAGTCTGAAAGCTCAACTTTCAATTCTTTTCTGGTAGCATAGATGATTTTATTGTTATTTTTTAAACAGAAGCTGCTTTCCTTACTGCTGTGGGCCTCACACAAGAGGCGTGGTGCTAGGCAGAGATGCATTATGAATGGAGCAGAAATGGCCTCGGGCTGCTGGTCTGACGCTAGTCTGGTTTCTTGTGAAGAAGAGCTCAAGTATTGTTTCTCTTGATCAGGAAACTTTAAAGCACTTTTCTTCCCTATTCGTCTACTCTAACTACATTTCACATCCCATCAACATTGTCTTTTCGGGTACCTATCATCATTATTATCGATCCAATTTGTCAGCTGCCTCAGTTTTCAAACTTTAAAGTGGAAAACAGTATTTTTAGGTCAGGAATGGTAATATAGTTTTTGTATGTGGTGGTTCCAAGTATTTTTTTTTTTTTTAATTGACACAGGATTTACAGACTGACTAAAAAGAAAAAAAAATGGCACTTGTAATAATAGAAAGCTCATGGTTTTTTAAGCAGGGAACTGGGTTCAAATTTGGGCTCTCAGCGGAGTGGTCTCAGACAAGTTACTTAACCTTGCAAACTTGCAAACTTCTCACTTGCAAACTTCTTTACCTGTGGGATGGGGATCGTGTACCTCAAATGAAATGAAAAGTAAATTTACTTAGCACAAGAAGTACATTTTTAGATGCTTACTGAATGTGAGATTTTTCTGATTCTTGCTGTTGGAAATTACTATTCTATCTCTTTCTCTGATTCTTGAGTGATTCAAGTATAGAGATTCCATGATTGGAGTTTAAAAATACCTCCCTAAATGCATTTAAAATGAGGAGCAGGGCACCTTGGACCCTGTTTTAAAAAAATCATTTATACAATCACCTACTATTTTTATCCTAGTGATTGCTGAGTGTCTACTTGTTACAATGTTCCTATCCCTTTATATTTATGCATTAAATAATAATAGCTAACATTTTTTTGTATACTTATCATCAGTACCGTTCCAACCAATCTGCAGTATTAACTCATTTAATCCTCACAACAACCTGTGAGGATGGGCTTATTAGTAGCCTCTATTTTATAAAGGAGGAAACTCATTTTAGCTGTCATTTCTGCCATCCATAGGGTTGGTAGTATCTCTTTGTACCCCTACTAGAGTTTAAGAACTCAGCCACAGGGGGCTAATTAATTGGTTAATTAATTTCCTTACAGCATGCAAAGCAGGGATGACCTAAATGGAGAGTGGTCAGGAGCGTTGTAGTTTTAGACAAAAGCAATGGGGTATTTTCAAAGGTGACTCCAAACTAAGACCTTGCACTTTAGCCTAATACGGAGTAAAATATGTGTCATTACCCACGTTCCTACTCTTCCTTAGACATCTGCATTATTATTTTTCCCTTTCCATAGGCTTAGTCTTCTAATCATAATGGCTGTTTTTTTTACCTATTTCTTTAGCATATTTTCTTTTCCTTCCCCCCCCGCCCCCCCGGCCCCCGAGAAAAGCAGCAGGTAGCTTTAGCATATTTTCTTGCTGAAAGAGAAGTTGACTTGCTGGCATCATCACATTAAAGCCTAAACAGCAATATATTATCATTATTATTATTATTATTTCCTCTTACACACAGGATTCCACTTAATGTCTTTTATAGGACAGCCTAGCTAAAGTGGCTTCCTCATCAGAGCCTTTTTAAGCAAGCAGGCCTTTTATTTTATGACACTCATATCGAGACACATTGAGTCATATCTGTCTTTTCATTTGCACCAACACATTTATTTGAAGCCTTGTATTTCCTAGGTAACGTGACTAAGGTAGATTTATGAGTGCTAATTTGCATACGGAACAACACTGGCAAAACTAAAATATAACAAACATATACTAACTTCTGGGTTGCCACAACCCACTGAGCATCTGCCTTCGTTCCATGCCTGTAATGAGAGGGAAATATATTTTCCTCTGAGTTTACAGCTAATTCCTTGTTTGTATTCCACTGTCGTCATTGCCGTTGAGAGCTCGAAATGAGGTTTAAGAGCCTCTTCATATCTAACAGCAGGAGTCTATATTAGAGGTGGTAGTTCTGTGTAACAGAAAACACAGCTTTTGTTCCCCGACTCGATTTCATACTACATTTGAAGAACGCTGCCACATTTAAGTAAGGGTTCAAGCTCTTTTTTCAGACAAGTTACTAGGGACTTAAGACTACACAGTTGTGTTAAAACCTAGATTTGATTACTTCCCGTCAATGTTGGTTTTTAGTAGATTGATTCTCATTGCACAAATAATAAATGAATTTATTCTTTAAAATAAAAAAAAAAACCCTGTAGATTAGTTGAAAGATTCTTGGTCTGCCCTCCCCAACTTTGCTGGGAATATTATAGCTTGGTGAACATCATCTGGACCTTCTTCTATTCATTTACTTATGCAAATATCTATCCTTAAAAGATACAGAATGTTGCTTCATGTGTGGACATATGTGTCTAAAATATGAATGTTATTCTACTTTGTATATTCTGCAATTTGTTGGTAATGTGCCTTATAGTATAATTAGTGCTAGAATGTTTAGACTTAATGGACTAGACTAGTCAATACCACTATGATGAGTTATTCCTAAGGTCTCAGTGATGAACACGTTAAAGGTTTATTTCTCACTCATGCAAATGTGGGTCAGGTTACTCCAGGGCAGCTGTCCCTACTAGTAACTCGGTAATCTGGGCTACTTCCACCTGTGACTCCACCATCTACACTGTGGCTTTCAAGGCTTTGTAGCCAACAGAAAGGTCTCCTAGACGTTTTGGCACACTAGCTACAAAAGAATCGAGAGTTGTAGGGGACCAAGACATACTGGGTAATACCGTATTACCACAGATATTTTAAATGCTTCATATAGATTGTTTATGTAGCCAGTCTCCTCTGTGGTGGATATTTGGATCATTTCCAGCTTTGCCCTTTGTTACATACAACACTACCCAGAAGATCCTTGTATGTCTCTGGTACATGTTTGCTAAGATAGATACTCAAGAAGTGGACTTTCCAGGTCAGAGGATATGGGTGCTTTGGTTTTCATAAACACTGTCAAATTGTTCCTGCAGGTGTTTGCACCAGTGTTTTATTTCCATAGGTAGTATATGACCACACCTTAAACAATGACAGTATCAAACCTCAATTTTTTTTCCTCCATCCAATGACATCTTCATTCCTGCTGCCAGAATGACTTATGTTTCTTTGAATTTCTGTTTTCCTAATTACTAGTAGTAAGTCTTGGGCTCTTTCTAATACTCCTTTATCCTGCATTCCTGGGTGAAGCAGTTCTGTGCAAAGTCGGGCTGAGGAAAGGTGGAGCAAGTGCAGAGCCAGTGGGTAGACCTGGCTCACAGGTTCTCCCTTTTGGGGGTGCCCAGCTCTGTGACATTTCTTTTGACACTGTCTTTATTGATTTCTACCCCCTGTGGTGCTATTTTAGTAGTCTCTACACCTCTAATTTTAAAACCATGGGGTGAAGGATGATTTCTCAGTTGTGTCATTTTTTTCTGTGTAGCTGTCTAATTTTGTGCTTTGAGTTTTCTTGTAAGTTTTTGCCCACTTAGTCATCATTGTCTTGTTATCTCTGGGTACCCTCTGTCCTTCCCCTCATTTTTTATTCTTTTTCTTCTGCCTCTGCTTCCTTTTTCTCATAGGCTGTTAAATCTTTATGTGCTGTGTTGCTTTCAAGTTGTGTTTTTTCTTCCTTCCCCTGCAAGCTTCGAAATGCTTGCTTTGTTGGAGAAACGCGGAAGGGAAGGGAACGATGGTAAGGATACTGTACGAGTCCGAAAAGAATGAAACCTACGTGCTCGCCTACCCCGCGGGTTTGAGAGCCTGATGCTGTTCCAAAGATGGTCCCTTTGCCAAAATCCCTATGAAGGAAGGAAAGAAAATAGGAATTAGGCCAGTTTTCATTGTGCCTCTGGCTCTCTATATGATCTCTGGGCAAATCACTTCCTCTCTTTAGGCTGCAAGGTTCCTGACTGTAAAATGAGGAGGTTCGACCCCCGTGGTCCTTCTATATCTCGGAACCCCAATATGTGAATGACATGAATGGGACGCTTCTCCAGCGTAGGTTCCCAAAGTCCCCGTTATAGGCGGATCATCGTCACTCCCTTCACCTTCAGACTGCGAAGCACTATGTCAATCAGGTCCAGTCGGGAAGATGGAGCTTCCATGAGGTCATATAACAGAATTTAACACGGGGAAGACAATTACTTTCAAAGGTTGTTGGAATGAATGGAAGACATACAGGCTGGGGAGGCCACACCGAGGCTGACAACAGGAGAATCTTCTGTGAGTCCTAGGACAGGAAGGTGGTGGTTTTATCAGAGTTCAGGGCCAGTGGTGGGAGCAGTGTCATGGGTGGGGGAGACGGTGGGAGCTGAAATTGCGGAAGAAAGGGCTCTCTGGAGGGACCTGAGTTTCAGAGGAAATGCTGCCCCACTCGAGAAGAGGACAGCAAAGCCTGGTATGCCCCCACCCCGCTGTCCAGTCTCTGAAGAGAGTCTCAGTTTTAGGCAGAAGCCAGTGGGCAAAGGAGCACAGGGAATGGATCTGAGGGCAAGTAAGTGGCAGAAAGAATTGAAAGGTGCTGGGTCAGATGATCCTTAAACTCTGTTCCATTACTTATATTCCAGAGTTCATAGATTCCCTGAGAGATCCCTGACTTTTACGGGGAAGACATTATTTTAGGGTCTTAACAGATAGTTCTAGTAATTGAAATAAACTTCTATCATTCTAGTATCTTAGAATAACACCTACTCACATCTCCACCTTTCTCCTTCCCAAAGCCTGGAGTAGTTATATTTTATCTTATATGTGCTATGTCAGTGTTTCATGAAAGTCCTATTCCTGGGAGACTTTTGGCCTTGTACAGACAGGGACACGATTTTACTCATCTCTGTCTCAGTCTGTATCACCACGTGGCTTCTGGTCACATGGGGCCAGAATACAGACATAGGGAACCAACAGTGTTAGCCAGTTGATCAGCAGTGTTGATCAGAGGAGCTTTGCTGTTTTACAGTAGCCTGTGATCTTGGGCAAGTGATTTAACCTTCAGCCTAGCCTGAGTTTCCTAATTAGTAGGATGATTTTGTGAGGGTAGGCTAGGTTGTACAATAGTAACACATAATCCCCAGAATCTCAGTGGCTAAAAATGCACAAAGATTAATTTTTTACTACACATTCATTGCGAGCTACCTGGGATATGTCTGTCCTTACCCTGGTCCCTGGCTGATAGATCAGCTGCCATTTTGAATGTTTTCACCCCCTACATCAGGAGAGAGAACTTGGATGGGGTGGGAGGGATGGCAATTCAGTGTTGGCCTGAATGTGTCACATATCATATGTACCCACAACTTATTGACCAGAACTAGTCGCATCGTATGATACTGTGATACAATAAAAAAAATACGTATTTGGTCTCTGCCCCAGGTTCCAGGCACACAGTTCCTAAGACCCTTAGAATCTCTGGAGTGATAAGAGGGTCTTTGTATGCTAATGAAATGACTAGTGGTTGGGGTCCCCTAGGTAGCTTCAGGATGGGGGGGTGCTGGTCACGAGAAAGACCAAGGTGTGATTAGAGGGTTGGTACTTTCAGCCCCACCCTTCCAATCTCTGAAGAGAAGAGGGGGGCTGAAGGTTGAGCCGATCACCAGTGGCTAATGAGGTAATCAGTCGAGCCTATGTAAAGAAGCCATTGTGAAACCCCAAAAGGACAGTGTTTGGAGAGCTTCTGGATTTCTGTGTAGGTGGAGGTATCTGGAGGGTGACAGACCGAGAGAGGGCATGGAAGCTCCACGCCCCCCTTCCCATACACCCTGCTCTATACATCTTTTCTATCTGGCTATTCATCTATGTCTTTTGTAATATCCATTATAAAGAACTAGTAAATGTAAGTATTTTCCCGAACTCTGTTAGCCATCCTATAAAATTAATCAAATCTGAGAAGGGAATCATGGGAACCCTCAATTTATAGCTGGCTGGTCATAGCACAGGTAAAATAACCTGGAGCTTGCGACTGGGATCCGAGGTGGGTATAGTCATGTGGGGCTGAGCCTGTAATCTGTGAGATCTGACACTAACTCCAGGTAGTAGATAGTATCAGAATTGAATTGAATTGTAAGACACCCAGTTGATATCTCCTAGAGAATTGCTTGGTTAGCATTTGGGGAAAAACTGTCATACATGTTTTGGTGCCCAAAGGTGAAGTGTTCTGTGCTGACTGAGAAAAAAACATTGGTTTTTCCTCTATCTCCTACAGACATGTCATCATCTAACTTTTGCTAAGGTAAAGCAGTGCCTAGAAGAAGGAAGACTGGGAATGTTTGTTGATTTGCACTAATGACTGCTACAGAAAGATATTAATATTTGATTTTTCATGACTGTTTTAACTGTTAGATAATATAAATTATATTTAATATTACTATGATGTCTAGCATGTGGTAAATACTCAATTAATAGTAGATTAAACTATTGTTATTATTATTCATCCGTTTATATTGCATTGACAGCATGCTTTATAACATCCATTTACATAGCAAATTTCTCCTCACTGTTTTTTTCCCCTCTGAAAACACAAAAGTAAACTTAGTTGTTCTTCTCTAAACTCAACACAAATTCTTTTTTTTTTTGAGACAGAGTCTCACTGTGTTGCCTGGGCTAGAGTGTCGTGGCATCATCCTAGCTCACAGCAACCTCAAACTCCTGGGCTCAAGCGATCCTCCTGCCTCAGCCTCCCAAGTAGCTGGGACTACAGGCATG
>CAUYSK010126369.1:0-33062 GCA_963575035.1 Avahi laniger | reverse complement strand
GGCTAGAGTGCCATGGCGTCAGCCTAGCTCACAGCAACCTCAAACTCCTGGGCTCAAGTGTTCCTCCTGCTTCAGCCTCCCAAGTAGCTGGGACTACAGGCATGCGCCACCATGCCCGGCTAATTTTTTCTATATATTTTTAGTTGTCCAATTAATTTCTTTCTATTTTTAGTAGAGACGGGGTCTCGCTCTTGTTCAGGCTGGTCTCGAACTCCTGACCTCGAGTGATCCTCCCGCCTCAGCCTCCCAAAGTGTTAGGATTACAGGCGTGAGCCATCGCGCCCGGCCTAAACTCCATTTCTTAATGGGAGTCTGCTGCAAAATCACTCTGCCTGGGTACAGAGGGTTGAAGGACTTGTGGACATTTTTGCAATTTGTCACAGCGCCATAACCTGGCCCCTTTCTGTGCACAGGCAAACTCCTCCTTGCTGACCTCAGACTGCAGCGAGCGCTGTTCCTGTTCCCCAAGCTCCAGTCTGACATGCCAGGCAGCTGGCTGCCCAGAAGGCCGTGTCTGTGAGATCCAGGCTGGAGCCCGGGACTGCTGGGCCTCCCGTGGTCTCTGTTCCCTCTCTGTGGGTGCCAACCTGACCACCTTTGATGGAGCCCACAGCGGCACCTACCCTCCTGGCATCTATGAGCTTTCTTCCTACTGTCCAGGACTACAGAAGACCATCCCCTGGTACCGCGTGGTCGCTGATGTCCAGCCCTGCCATGGCAAAGTCAAGGGTGTGGGCCAGGTCCACATCTTCTTCAAGGATGGGATAGTGACAGTGTCCCCAGACAAGAGCGTGTGGGTAAGCTTGGGCATGGGGGATGGCGGATATCTTCCCTGGGCTTTTGTTCTTCCTATCACAGTGTCCTTACATTCTTGGCTGCCTTTCTGTCTTGCTATCTGTTTTCTTTATCTGGGTCTCTGGAGTTTGGTTTCTGGATTTGTATTTGTTTCAATATTTCAAACTTAGTCCCTCTGTTCCGGCTGAGTTCTTGAGGAACAAAAACACACTCAAGTAACATAACAATAATAAAACAAATAATAGTTTTGACATTAGTATTAACCAAGATTCCATTGGTTGCAAGTGACAAAAAAATCAAATTCAAATTGCCTTAAGTGAAATTGAATTTATTGGCCCACATACCTAGAAAAATCCAGGGATAGAGCTTCAGGAGTGGCTGGATCCAGGTGCCCTGACAGTGTTATCAAAAATTTGTACCTCTATCTTTTAGGTTTGCTGTTCACCAAATTGACTTCATCCTTAAACAGGCTGTCCCCTCACAGGAGTAAAGATAACCTCCTAGCTGCTCCGGGCCTGCACCCCACCAGTTTAGCTACCTTAGCAGAAGGTGATCTAACAAAAGACCCAGGATTATATCTCACTGGGCCAGTTTGGGTCACATACCCACCCCTGGAACCAATCACTTTGGCTTTAGGGATGGAATGTTGTGATTGGTCAAGCCGGGGCCACGTGATGGTCCCCAATACGATCCCCAGATTCAGCGAGTCAGTAGGAGGACTCACAGACTCAGCGTATAGTTGTACTGGTGGCTACGATTTATGACGGTGAAAGGGTATGAAGCAAAATCAACGAAGGGAAAAGGTGCCTCATGCTAAGTCCAGAGAAACCAGCTGCAAGCTTCCAGGAGTCCTTTCCCAGTGAGTCACACAGGACATGCCTCCTTCCTCCAGCAATAAGTTGCAACAAAACGTGTGAAATGTTGTCTACCAGGGAGATCCTGCCATCTTGGTCACCACTTTGTTCCCAGTACCCAGACAAGGACCTGGCACCTTGAAGGTACCCAGGGAAAGTTTAGTTTTGTGAATAAACTCAGCCCTGCTCCCTCCGTGCCAGGCCCCGCGCTAGGTGACGCAGATGCCTCAGACCCGGTTCTTGTACATGCGAAGCTTGCAGCCTGGTGAGACTTTCCACCCACTCAGTCTCCATCTGTCTGTCCTTCACTGCGTCCATCCTTCCTCCCAGCATCTATTCTCCTACCTCTCTTTTCTTCTTTCCCTCTTTCCTTCCTTCCTTCCTCTCACCCATCCATCCATTTCAGATCTATCTACCTGTCTTTCCTATCTATTGGCATATCTCTCCAATCACCTGGCAGAAGAAAACTCACATGCGAGACCATTTTTTTTTTTAAAAAAAAGAACTCTTTCCAAGAAGTTTCTCTAGGGAGTCTAACTTTAAAAGGATTAACTCATCAACCAAAATAGATAATAGTTATTTAAAGGTAAAAAAATACTTAGAAGATTACTAGATCTGCAGCCTAGAATGAGGAAAAGGTAATTTTCTCACGTGATCATTATATTTGCTAAAGTCATTACGTATCTTCAGACAGCCTCGTTGTAAAGCTAAGGGATAAAGTTGCTTTCGCCAGGGAACCAGTACCTTATAGGACATGATCAAGGGTTCTTTTATTTTGAAAACTAGAACCAAACAGGATGACCCTGGGGTTCGATTGTTTGTTCGTTTATTAACAGTACAAAATTTATTCACAAATAAGACTCCATAAAGTCAAAAGCAGGGGCAGCTCCTTTTATAAAAAGTGAATATAAAAAGGCATCATGCCATTTTATTTGAAATTGCAAATTAGTTTTTTTAAGTGGTTGAGTTGAGATATTAAATTCCATTCCTGCTTGTCAGATTTCTACAAAGTAGCATATTATATCCTCAGTGCTGCGTAGTCAGAGCGGAGATTTCAGATTGCCTCTCGATACTGAAATGAACAGCTCCGTGTCTTCTCTTGCAATAAAGGTACTTCATTTGGTACACAAGGGAAGGTAGCATTCAGATTCTTACATGATCAAGTTGCAGAAGCAACTCTGTGTCTTCATTCTCAATGTGTATTCTCACCCTTGTTTCCCATCGGGTGACACTGCCAGTTTCACCAGGGCTCCTGTCAACTTCATCTGAAAGAGGATGCTGCCTGAAATTGGCATGATAGCATCTACCACAGTTGGGCACCCACAGTCCCTGGGACATGCGAGGTTGAGGAGGGAGCATTCCTTGAACCCATGAGTTTGAGACCAGCCTTGGGTAACATAACGAGCCTCCACATTTGTGGCAGACACACGACAGAGGCATTTCAGTTCGGTCAGCAGAGTTTCTTGAGATACACTTGATTTTACTTTTAAATAAAACAAATTCCTTGAAAGTTGCAGTTACAATACCGTGGTCACTAGGATGGTAGAAAAACTCTAGTAAACATCCGGCTCAACTTCAGTTACAAGGCAGTCATCTCCTAAATACCCTTCATCAGCGTTCATATATAAATTGTGGAATAGCGTGGGTTTAATCCCAGCACAGAGCCAGTGTTGGGTGCATTGTACTTGAACAGCTGAACAGTCTTCGGCACAGGTCCCTGCGAAGCAATGAAGGAGAAAGAGCCCCCTTCACCCCTGGAACGTTCTTCATTTGCCCAGATTGGAAGCCAAATCTCACTCAGCAAACAGGATTGTTTGTTTATCTGTCTGACACAAAGTGCTTTTCTTCCTGGACTTTGGAATGTTGTTCGGATCCATCCACTCTCTAGCCTTCAATCCATCCAACCAATTCTCCATCTATCTTTTTTTTTTTTTTTTTTACAGAACACTCCAAGATGATCCGCCTATCTTAGCTGTCTTCTCATGTATCCGTCTCTCCATATAGTACATCCACCCAGGTCTCCATTCCATCTCTTTCAGCAACTACCTCCTTGATTTAGCTCCTTGAACTTACCTCGCTTGGGGTCTCCATCGTGGTAACACCCCCATGGTTCTGTGACTCTGGCCTCACCTCTGCGTTTGCCCACCTCCACCAGGTGAACGGTCTCCAAGTGGATGTCCCAGCTGAGGTGTTAACATCGGTGTCTGTGAGTCAGACATCCGATGGCTCCATGCTAGTCCAACAGAAGAAAGGGGTCCAGGTGTGGCTTAGAACCAATGGGAAGCTGGATGTGATGGTCAGCGATGACCATGCCGGGATGCTCTGCGGGGCCTGCGGAAACTTCGACGGGGACCAGACCAACGATGGGGATGACTCCCAAGGGAAGACAGGGCTGGACAGATGGCGAGCACGGGACTTCTCCCCATGGTGAGAGATGGAGTATGGAAACCAGGCTTCTCGGGGAAGGGGCCCCTGGGTCCTCATGAGATGGGGGCAGTCAGGGTGGGCGCTCAGTCTTCAAGAGGAGGTGCCAAGTTTCTGTCTCTTGCAGTTACAACTGATCAGTCACCCACCGGGAACGAAGACTTCAGGACCTGATCCCCCAGAGGCTGTGATATTTGAGAGGGGTAGAGCAGGGCACACCCTACCTGAGCTACCGAGGCCAAATGCGAGAGCATTGAATAAATACCTTCAGCTAAGCTGCACGCTGTTGTGTCTGTCTCCTGCCTTCTCATCCCTGACTTTCCTCTCTCTGCACTGCAAGCGTCAGATGCCTGGCGAATGTGGCACATGATGAATGTTCGTTGGGGGCGAGAGGACAGATGACGATTGCACGAATGGATGAAGAGACGGAAGGGCGGATTGGGAAAAGCGCGGGTGGGAAAATAAGAAGATGACGAAATGGGTGATTAGAAGACAAATGATTGGATGGAGGGAAGGGGTGGAAATGGAGAGATGGATCAATAGTTCCGGCTTTATCATTTATAACCCTAGCAAGTTAATGTCTCTCTGGCTCAGTTCGCTCATCTTTAAAGTAGAATTAATGACAGTACTTATAAAATGGAGGGAGGAGTCAATGCGTTAATCCAATCGAGTCAAAACTGAAGTCTTGGTTGCCTTCTAAACCCGTTCCCAGCCCATCCTGTGCTGGTCCTCGCTCCTCCCTAAACAGCACTACCAGCAAGTTTAGCAGCCAGAAAATGAGGGATTATTCATGATTCCTTCCTCCCCTTTGTCCTCCACTCAGTTCATCAACAAATCATGTTGAATTGTTTCAAAATCTACCCGAAATTCGCCTTTCTTTCTTATCACACCCACTGCAACCACCTGGTACAAGCCGTCATCCTCACCCATGTTGACAACACAGTATCCTACGATCCGCTTTTCCCCTCCTGTAATCCATTCTCACGGGCTCTAGAAGAATCTCCCTTAAGATTATAAACAGGATCATTAGCTATACATTTTTCTTATAATAAAATCAAATTCCTTCACCTTGTCCTGTAAGGCCCCTGCCAACCTCCTCTGACTCATTTCCTGTCACTGTCCTCCTTGCCAATTGTGATTTGGGAACCTGATCTTTCAATGTACTGAACACACCAAATTGTTCTGGTCCGCCCACTCATCACGTGACTGGCTTTTTCTTATCCCTCAATGTCAATTTAAATGTCAACTACCTTAAGCCTTTTATGACCACCCCACCTAAAGTGGATCCCTTTCTCTTGTTAACTTCCTTCCTATCATCTATCCCATAGTACAATTATTTTTGTTTGATTTTCTCTCCAATTACAAGTAACTCAATGGCAGAGACGGTATCTATTTCACTTGCCACTTTATTCCTAGCACCTGGCACACTATGTGGCACGTAGTAGGTGCTCAGCACATATCTGCTGAATAAATAAATGGCCAAAAAACAAACTTCGGAGGAAAGATTTGCAACAAACCTGACGAAAGATTAATATCTACAATATGCAAAGAGCTCCTTCAAATTAACAAGAAAAAGACAACGATCCAATTAGAAAAAAAATGGGTTGAGGATATAAACGGGCAATTGATAGAAAAAGAAATCTAAACATGTTGAATGTATACAATATGTCAGGTTCTTCACGTGCAGTATTTCTGAGAGTCATAATAGCTCTGCTAAATGGGTATAAATATAAAGAAATAGGTTCGGTGAGTTTAACTTGCTCAAGGGCAGACAGTTTGTATATGATGGAGCCTAGATTTGAATCTGGGTGTGTCTTTCACCAAAGCCAGTGCTTTCCATCGAATTTTGCTGTTGAGTCTCACCTAGGATCAATTTCCCATCAAGAAAAAGAATTAAGAGGTCCTAAAAATAAAGAAGAAAAAGCAACAATTGAATAGAAAAATAGGCAAAAGAGCAGAATAGTTCACAGAAAAGGAAATACAAATGGCCCCAAAACATCAGGAATGCTCAATTCTGCCCATATAAAGAGAAATGCAAATGAAACTACCCTGAGATATTACTACTCACCTATCAAATGTGCCTATCTTGTAACTTTGCCCAGTTACAAAAACTTAACAATATAATTTGTTGACAAGGCTATAAGGAAAAGAACATTCTCACATGTTACCAGTGGGAATGCAGAATATATAGGTGCAATGCAGAGAAATTTGGCAGTGTCTGGCAAAATTACGAATGCATTCATCTTTTTACCCAGCAATCTCACGACCAGGAATCTAATCTAAACACCCATTGGCAATGAGGGATATAAGCCCAAGGCTGTTCATTGTGCACTCTTTGTGACGACAAAAGACCAGAAACAATTCGGTTGTCCATTAGTCCGGGACTGGTTGAATAAATGACATGTTATCCACAAAATGGGCTACTATGTAGATAAATGAAAAATAAGAAAGATCTCTATAAACTGGAGTGATCTCCAGGAAATATTGCGAAGTGAAGAATGCCAAGTTTAGAAGAGTGTACGCAAAAAAACACACCCAAGAGAGGGGCACAAGGGAGCTTTAGGGGTACCGGTAATATTCTATTTATGGACCTGGGGGTGGTTATGTGGCTTGTTCCTTTTGTGATAAGTCATAAAACTATACAGTTACATGTACTTTTCTGTTCTCATGTACTTCCAGAAAAAAAGGATTTTGAATAAATAAATTATAATCTCTGAAGATTCTTGGCCCAAAAATAAAAAATGTATATGTGCATGTGTGTGTGTGATAGAGAGAGAGAGAGAGAGAGAGAGAGAGAAACGATGGGATCTTATTTGGATCCTGATTTGAACAAGCAGCGATTTTTACAGTCACATTTTTTAAACCAAAGAAGGACTATGGATATGGACTGGTTACTATAGTATATAAGGGACTTCTTGTTGATTTTGTTAGGTATGATGATGAAAGAAGATGTTCTCCTTTTTTTAAGAGATGCGTACTTACGGGGATGGGGCTGAAATGGCATAATATTGAAATTGGTTTTAAAATACGCCAGAAAAAAAAAAGACAGTGGGGCAACAGATAAAACAAGGCTGTTTTATGTGTTGTTGGTTGTTGAAGCTGAGTGATAAATAAATGTGGGTTTCTTGTAACCTCTATTTTTGCGAAAGATTTAAACTTTTGTGATAAAAGTTAAAAAGAAAATTCATCGAGTCATCAAGATCCCAGCCATAATAGCTTCTGAAGAGCCTCTGAAGGCATCTTAGGACACTTAGTCTAATTTTATTTTTCCCTGAAAAGTATACCCAACACTAGCCCTTACGACCCTGCTGTGGACAAGCCTTCTTTCATTCAATAAATGTGTTTGAGCGCCTGCTATGGGCTAAGTGTGGAATTTCTTGCAGTAGGCTGAAAAATGCAATTCCCTCCTCCAAACACAACAAGACTTAATCCCTGAAACCTGCAAGTATTACCTTATTTGGGTAAGTGGTCTTTGCAAGTATGATTAAGGATCTTTAGATAGGGAAGGTATCCTGGCTTACCGGGGTGAGCCCTAAATGTAGTGACACGTATCCTTAGAAGAGGGAGGCAGAGAGAGATCTGACCCAGAGAGGGCGCTGTGAAGATGGAGGCAGAGATTGGCGTGATGTATCCACAAACCAACAACCGCCAGCAGCCACCAGAAGCTGGAAGACGCACGGAATGGATTCTCCCCTAGAGCCTTGGGAAGGAGGGAGGCCCTGCAGACACTTTCATTTTGGACTTCTTGCTCCCACAACTTTGAGAGAATAAAATTTCTGTTGGTTAAGCCACCAAATTTGTGGCAATGTGTTACACGTATTTGTTAATGTGTGTCTACAACATCAGAGTAGAAATGTCCATTAGATGCAGTTGGACATGTGAGTGTGGAGACAAGGAAGAAATCCCAACTGGAGGGATACATGTTGGAGTTGCCAGTTTTTAATTCGATGAAAATGGACGCATCATCAAGGGCGTAAGATGGAGAGAGAAGAGAAGCTGAAGGAAGCGTGATCCCTGGGGTGCTCTGAGGGGAAGAGATCAGGTGGTGAGGGTCGTGTGGTCATGAGGGGGTGAGGAACAGGGAAAAGGTGATCAACTTAATGGACTGTTGGGGCTGAAGGATTGTCAGAGCAGTAGCTTTGGAGAGAGTGAGCTGGAGAGGTACGAGGTGATGGGCAGAAAGAGAGATGCATGCAACTGAGATTCTGCGGGGGCTGTGGTTTGGGGGCTCTCACTGTGTGGGGTGGGTCTTTCTCCCTCACTGAGCTGCGTCCTCTGGGGTTGTCACAGTTAACATTGTGTCCCCAGGACAAAGCTAAGCATGACCATGGGAGGGAAAGGTTGGGTGGAGGACAAGCTCACCGGAGGAGAAGAGATCAAGGCACTGAGAGGCCAGATCAAGGTCAATTTGGAAATCACCAAGAGTGATGACAGGGGGGTGTGGGTGGCAGTTATCCTGGAGCTAAAATGACGGTGAGCAGGAGTGACTCGGGAGTCGATGGCGATGGCAGCAAGAAGGGGAGCAGGTGCTACCGTGTGACTGCGCAAGCTTCAGAGCCAGGCGTTTAGGGAGGAGGCAGACAGAACGGTTTAGAAAAGGCAGTGAGGAGTGATGAGGCCCTTTTCCCACCTACCAGTCTAGTGGACATGAGGCTGAGACAGAGAAAACAGCCCCTGCTTGGAAGGGCTGCATGGAAAGGTATGTCTTCAGGTTGTGGTTACAGCAGGAAGGCAAAATGAAGGTTCAGAAGGAGTCGAGGAAATGGGGAATATCGGGGAAAAGCCCTTAACGGCTTCATCCCCCCTAGCCCTGCCCTGTCTGCCTGAGCCTCCTTGTCCCCAGCCCTGACCCCTCTGGCCTTACACTGTCCCAGAACCAGTCTGTCTCCCCTATGGGACCGACAGCTCCAGGAAGGCAGGGAAAAGCCTGGGACTGTTTCAGTCACCATTGTGTCCCCAGAACAAGACCAGCAGTCACGCATTAATTACTCAGTGACAGTGCCAATTTCAGGTCTGCAGAGCAAGTTGGCAGTTGAAGTAGTACCTCAGAACCAGGAAATGGTGCCAGGATTCCAAGAAACAGGGCTGTCAACCCTAAATCTGCAATTGTACTCTGAGTATTTTTGTCTTTTAGGGGGAAAAAAAATTTAATTAGAAGGCAAACAGTAAAATCCATAAGAAACTGGTAATATTATCCTGAATTGGACCCACTGGAATTACTACACAGCTCCTAGAAATTCAGAATCAACTCAGCTATTTCATCTCATAGTTTTGAAAAGTTTAACCAGGTTTTCCATCTTAATATCTAAAAACACTTTCTGGAATGTTTCTGTGCAAACTGGTGGCCTTGCACAGCTGGAACACCCTGCACAGAGAACTCAAAACAGTACGAGTTCATTCATTCATTCAACATTTACTGATCACCCACAGCGATAGAGCAGTGAATGGAACAGACTCATTATCTGGGCTACAGACTGACTATTGAGTTCTTTCGGAGGTTTTTGGTAAGTTCTAATAGTAGCATCTGTTTTTTCCTTGGCAGAATGAATATAGTGGTGAATATTAATACTGTAAAAATATTATAAAATAAAAGCACAAAGTGCTCAATACTAAAGCACAATCTGTCCCCTCCACGCCCCTCCCTCGCCAGTTTACGGTAGCGACCTCTCGCTGCACAGGCAAGCGCTAGGAGTGCAGAGAAGGCGTGGAGTGCGCAGTGTTTTGTAAAGCTCGAGAATCCCTCCCACTGCGCACGCGCCGAACTCGGGACGGTCCTGGAGGGCCAGGGGCGGGGCTACGCGGTTGCGTCACGCCCCGCCCAGCGCCGCGCGCCTGCGCTCTTTTCCACGTGCGAAAGCCCGGGACTCGTGGAGTTAGGGACGCCGCAGACTCCCGAGTCGTGCAAGTCAGCGCTCGCCATGAAGCCAGGTACCGGCCGGGGTTGGGGTCCAGGGTCAGGGAGTGAGGCTAGGTGGGAATTCAAGTGCCAGGCCAGCGTCGGAGCGGTGGGGCCTGTGGCAGGGGTTCTGAGCCCAGATCCGGTCTCATGTGGGAAGGGGCTCCTAGTTCCGCCCTGGGATCGATCCTGAGCCCAGGAGGTCTGAGGGGTTGCTACGGGGTTCGGAGGTCATGGTCATGAGTGGAGGGCCTCGGGCCTGGGATTGGGAGTTTTGATCTGGAGTTCGTCTCATTGAGGCCGTCATTAGGGATTTTTGGATATTGGACCAGATGCAGCACTCGAGGGTTCTGGCCCAGAGGATCCAGGCCTCTGGGGTCTTGGATCTCTGAGCGTGGGTTTTGGGGACTCTGGCTTCGGTGGGAGATGGGGAGTCCCTGATCTTGGGTCTGGGAAGGCCCCCCATTTTCCTCTCTTGTTGCTGCTGCCGCCACCATCCTCTTACCCCGCAACCCAGCTTCTTCGAGTTGGTCGAAGTGGATGAGGACTCCCCTCTTAGTAGTGCGCGGCGCTCTACACTTCCAGGGGGGCGGGTCCCCGGGGATGGAGTGGAGACTTGGGGCCTAGGATTCCCAGCTCCACGGTGAGATTCCACAAGCTTGGCATTAGCTGCGGGGAGAAGGGATAGTCACAGGACATCAGTGGTTTTATTCATTTGATTTTCCACAAGATTCTGATGAACCCACTCACTCCCCTCAGGGTGGAATGATGGGAGTCCTGGCTTTGACAGCAGAAGGGCCTCACCTCAACCTTCCAACTCTGGCTCAGCTTCTCAGCCTGCTGTGTGACCTTGGGAATGTGGCTTTACCTCTGTGGGCCTCGGGTTTTACATCAATAAAATGGCACCCATGTAGGATTAAGCAAGGTCATGTTAAAAAAAAAAAAAAGCACAGTACTTGGCTCTAATTGGTATCTTTTATCTTTCTCAAAGAGAACAAAATTAGGGTCCTTCTCTGTAGTGTTTAAGGGCTTCCTTCCTAAGGCCTGCCCAACCCCAACTCATCTGTGCGAGAACTTGCCCCACTGAGTTTGGAGAATTTTTCACTGTGGCCAAAAGGGTTTGTTTCCCTAGCACAGGCTTTCTTTTTCTTCTTCTTCTTTTGTGCGTGTGTATGTGTGTAGAGAAATAAGGGTCCCCCGGGAGGAGATTTGTAGATTCTTGCCTCCCTCCCAAGCTCCCTTTCTCTTCAATGTTTGGGGATCTCCTGATGAAGTGGGGTGGGCGGTGCTGGGCTGTGGCTTTCCTGCTAAGACCCCGCCATGCCTGCGGGCGCCCTGTGGTCTGTGATTCCCTCAGGAATGGAGGCCACCCCCTTCTTCCTCTGACCTTCCTTCATTGCGTGGTAGAACGTAAAGTCGCAGAAGTTGTCAGGAGTCAGCTGCTCAGGAAGGATTTTAGTCTGAGTGAGAGAAGAAGCCTTTGGGAGATTTTGAGCAGGGGCATGGTGCAGTCTGATTGACATTTTTAAAAGGGATCCTTCTTCTTTATGTAAAAGATTTCGGGGTAGCAAACGTGAAAGCCGGTACATCAGTGGGAAGTCTGTCGCTACAATCTAGATGATGTGGCCTGGACCAGGGTGGTAGCAGTGGATGTGCTGACACGTCGTCATCATTTGGGAATGTGTTTTGAAGATAGAGCCTACAGATTGTATGCGAGTGAGAGAGGAGTCAAGGATAACTAAGGGTTTGGGATTATGTAGCCGGAAGGATGGAGTTGCCAGTTTTGAGATGGGGAAGGCTATGGGAGGAGAGCAGATTTTAAAACAGGGAGTTTGTGGAAAGCCCCCCCACCGCCCCACCAAACTTCCCAGAAAAGTTTGTGCGAACATTTGTTTTTTCTGAAGAGTGGGTACTTCTGGTACATTGTTATGAAAGCCACAGGACCTGAAATGGATTAAGATATGTTTCGAGTATCTGGGATTGAAAGTTTATGCTCATGCCCACTGTGCCCATGAACTTGCCCGCATTTCCCAGGTGTCTTTTCTATGGGACCCGAAGTGAAAGTTTCATGGGCTTAACTAGCAGCTTCTCCCTTGAATAGCGGGGAGAAGGCGCTCATTCCCCTGAGTTTGGGTAATAATATTCAAACTATATGCCAGGCAGTGTATTATGTGAAGTGCTTGGTGTGTATTGCATCATTTGATCTTTACAATTCTATGAGGTAGGTGCTGTGTTATCTCCAGGTCTCCGTCTTGCAGACGAAGTTTTCTAGACTCCCACAAACCTTCCCTACTGTCTAGGAGGGTGAATGGCAGTGGTGTGGCTGGTCTCCCTGTAGGGGATACAAGAGTTGCCTGAGGGGAGAGACCAGGGTTCCCTTGGTCACTGCTGGGTTTCCCCTGCTTTCTGAATGAACACAGAAGGTGCTTTCTCCTTAGCGGGACCCAGGGGTTTAAGAGTCATCAACAGACAATTGCTCATTTAATCTTCATTGAGCCCATACTTTGTGCCACACGTGGCGCAGCACGCTAGGGATGTGGTGATGACCAAAACGATTAAAAATCTCCGTCCATTTGGAGCTTGATTCTAGCGGGGGAGGCAGGCAGTCATCATATTAAAAATGCCATGTGTGATAATTGACGTGTAGCATGGCCCGGGAAGGCCCTTCTGAGGAAGCGACGTTTCATCAGATTCCTGAACGCAGTGAAGGAGTGGGCGGGCCGTGCGAGTGTCTGCAGGAGCTGGGCAGGGGACATTCTTGGACGTGTGTCTTGGTGCACATAGACACACGTTTTCTCCAGTTGCTCACCTGAATGGAATTGCTGGGTACACGGTTGTTTTAACCTTTTAAGTTTCATTTTCCTGATACTTGCTTTTGTTTCCACCACAGGTTTCAGTCCCCGTGGGGGCGGCTTCGGCGGCCGAGGGGGCTTTGGTGACCGTGGAGGTCGCGGTGGAGGCCGAGGAGGCTTTGGCGGGGGCAGAGGTCGAGGTGGAGGCTTTAGGGGCCGTGGACGAGGAGGAGGAGGCGGCGGCGGAGGAGGAGGAAGAGGTAACTGAAGCTGACCAGGGGTGATGGGGGAGGCCTTCCCTGGGGCGGGGATCAGGGAGGGAAGAGATTTGGCGTCTCCCTCTCTTATTGCATCTCTCCCTTATAGGTGGAGGCTTCCAGGCTGGTGGCAACCGGGGTCGTGGTCGGGGAGGAAAGAGAGGAAACCAGTCGGGGAAGAATGTCATGGTGGAACCTCATCGGCACGAGGGTGAGTGGGGAAGGCGGGGAACTGGCTGAGCTTAGGGGTGGAGCGGGGTGGGAGTCCTCACCCCGGCTTCGATCCCCTCGCTCAGGTGTCTTCATTTGTCGAGGAAAGGAAGATGCACTAGTCACCAAGAATCTGGTCCCTGGAGAATCAGTTTATGGAGAGAAGAGAGTCTCAATTGCGGTGAGACCTGGGCCCCTGACCGAGCCACCAGGGTCCCCGTCGATGGTGTAACCAGCAGTCTGGTCTCCCTGTGTCCTACACGTGACAGCCAGGGAGTCATCTTAATACATAAGACACGCCGTCCACTCTTCTCAAACGCCTCTGTGGCTCCCCAGTTCCCTGAGGTTAAAGTCCCGAGTCTTCACTGTGCACTCAAAGGCTCTGCGCATTCTGGTTCCCCCTCCCCACTCCCTGGCCCCGTCTCTTCCCACTGTCCCCCGGACCCACACTCGCCTCCGAACCGTTTCCTCTACCAGCTCCGTGTGAAGCTGGTTCCTTCTCATCATCTGTGTCTCCGGCCAGGTGTCCCCTTGTCTTTCTGACAAAGCCACCTCACGCCACCACCTTAACTGTCAAAAGCAGCCCTCCCTGCCCACCCCTTGTGCTCATCCCATGTCACCTTATGGCCAGGCACATGCTTGCCTCGCGGCTTGCCTGCTCGCTTCCGCTCTCCCCCAGGTAACTTGGGTGGCCCTGGCCACCTCCAGGTCTGATGAGAAGCCTACGGTTCAGCTCTTCCCGGCCCTCTTTCTCGCTTTGACCCGCTCCCCGCCCAGCTCCTCATGCTCTGTATCTTCTTTCCTGGCTTGATCTTCTCTCCTTAGCACCTGTCACCACCTGATACGCCACGTCATGTGTAGTGAGTTCAGTGAATTCTTGCGCCTTAAGGGCAGGGATCTTTGTCTTGTGTCGCCGGTGCCTAGAGCAAGGGCGGGCTCACTACAAGTGCTGGCACAGTGGATGTTTGCTGAACAAGCGCCTGGGTCTTACTGTTACTCTTCGTGTTCATTCTCTGTGGCTGCCCCTTCTCCTGAGTCAGTAACCTCCGTGACAGGGCAGGGACCGCAGCCGTCGTGGTCACTGCTGTGTACCCGCATTCAGTTCTTGATGGGACTGCCCAGTCCCTTTCGAGGGCCCTAAGGTCAAGGGCGATGAGGTGCTGCAGAAGAGCCTGGCACTGACTTCCATCCCCGTCTCTCCTGGTACAGGAGGGAGATGACAAAATCGAGTACCGAGCCTGGAACCCCTTCCGCTCCAAGCTGGCGGCAGCAATCCTGGGCGGTATAGACCAGATCCACATCAAGCCAGGGGCCAAGGTGCTCTACCTCGGGGCCGCCTCAGGCACGACCGTCTCCCATGTCTCCGACATCGTAGGCCCGGTGAGTAAGGGCAGGTGGGGAGGCGGGGAGGCAGGAAAGACCACTTCCCCTCTGCCGCTGCACCGTGTGACTGAGAGCCGGGCCCTTTCCTCCCACAGTCCTGTGAGTGCAAGGAGCAGTTCGAACCAGCTCGTCTCACTCAGCCTCGCCCCTGGGTTCTTGGCCTCAAGAGAAGAGGTGTGGGTTGGGGTGACCAGCATCAGAGGGACTGAGCTGGGAGTATCGCTACAGGCTGTTTGATTTGATGGCCCTCTTTAAAAATTCATGCCCCCAAAATCTGGTCTTCCGGATTCTCTTGAAAGAACCAGGAAATCTCATGGTTTCTGGGGGTGCATTTTGTGTGACTATATAGAGTTCCCATTTATGGGGCACCTGCATGTCTCAGTTACCCCTTGCTCCTTTATGTGACTCTAGGCTGTTTAATTCAGTGCCTAAAAACCCCAGCCTTCCATAAGGCATTTAGCGCTGTGGCTTTTGGCAAGTTACCCAACCTCTCTGACCGTCAGTGTACTCCTCTGGAAAATCCGGTAGTTGAGAAGATTAAATTAGTTAATTCCTCAAGGTGCTCAGAGCAGTGCCTGGCCCATCACACACTTTTAGGTCTTGTTACTTCATCTCTGTGCTTGGCTTCCTGGTTTTAAGCCTCTGTTGGAAGCCTGGGCTCTCGGTTCGGCAAATTGGGATTGGGCAGCTTTGCTGCTTGCTGAATAACCTATGGTCGGCAACTTCATGTCTCTGGACCTCAGTTTATTCATGTGTAAAATGGACATAATAACAATAGTCATTACGTGGTAGGGCTTTGGGGATTAAAGAGATGCTGCATGCGGTGTTCACGCCCCAGAGTAGGCTCCAGATGTGAGAACTTGAATCATTGTTAGTATTATTTGGTTTATTTTAGGATGGTCTAGTCTATGCAGTTGAGTTCTCCCACCGCTCTGGCCGTGACCTCATTAACTTGGCCAAGAAGAGGACCAACATCATCCCTGTGATTGAGGACGCTCGGCACCCGCACAAATACCGCATGCTTATCGGTGAGGGGTCTGGGGGCCGGCCCAAGTGGGGTAGGACAGACCACTCCGGGTTTCCTGGAAGGGCCAGCAGAGGCCTGATTCAGATGGAATCGGAGTGGATGAGCAGGCCTCTTGAGTCTGCAGAGATGCGGAGTCTGCGCCGTTGCGGAGGCGGCGACTCAGCTTCAGGGTCTCAGGTGTCTGGCTCCCTTGGAGGGCCAGCCTCCTTCCCTCCATTCTCCGCCCCCTCTACTCAGGTCCCTTGTACTTCTGCCTTCCTCCAAAACGTGGTACTTATTACACTGCCCCTGGCTTGTGTATAAAAAGCCTCCTTCAAGGGTCCTTATCATCCTGTGGTGAGATCATAGCCCAGAACACTAACTGAGCATGGCTTGGCCCAGAGGGGCCCATAGTGAAATGACTTTATTTTTTAAAATTCAAAACTGTAATATGAAAAATGGAAAGCCTTATAAATCACCTCCAGAGGTAATTGCTAAGAACAATTTGATGCCTGCTTTTCCCGATTATTAAAGAATCACTTTTCATTACATCACTTTTTTTTTAATTACACTGCCTTAAAAATACTACCTCTCATTCTGCTCATTTTTCTTTCTGTGAGATTTTCTTTCCATTCACTCATACCATCCCCCTTGTCCTGCAGCTTTCATTTGACAGTCCTGCCAATGCTCTTGCCTATAAGTGCTCACTTTTACCTGTCTTTTTGATGACGTGTCTGTCTCCCCCCCAGACCCGGGAGCGTCTCGAGGGCAGGGTCCGGGTCTGACTCGTCTCTATGTCCCCTACGCCCGGCCCAGGGCTGGCCACAGAGTAGGTGGCAACCATGGTTTACAAGAGGAGTGAATGAATGATGTGACTGTGGGTTTTGGACCCATCTTGGGGACACTATGGAGGGAGGGGGTTCAGTGGGAGGGAGTGAGACTGGAGGCAGGGAGACTGTCCCAGGAGGAACCTGCTGGTGATGGGGCACAGGCCCCATGGGAGGATCTGGGACGATCTCTGGTGGATTGGCTTTTAACTGCCGCCCTTTCTTCTAGCAATGGTGGATGTGATCTTTGCGGACGTGGCCCAGCCAGACCAGACCCGGATTGTAGCCCTGAATGCCCACACCTTCCTGCGTAATGGAGGACACTTTGTGATTTCCATTAAGGTACAGGACTTGGAGGAGTCTGAGATGGGGTGGCAGTGTCCCAGGGAGGTATCTTCTTTATCCGTGTCTGTTAAGCAGCCAGTCAAAATAGGGGGCCTTCATACCCGCAGTCTAATCAGTCTACTCCCAGCCTTTATTCCCACCCAGCTCCCCACAAGCTGCCCCCCGTCCCTCAGTCAAATAGCACATGATAAAACGTGTCTGCAAAACTGAAAGCGTTGCATTTAAAGAGGCAAGAGAGGCCGGGCGTGGTGGCTCACGCTTGTGATCCTAGCACTCTGGGAGGCTGAGGCAGGCGGATCGTTCGAGCTAAGGAGTTCAAGACCAGCCTGAGCAAGAGCGAGACCCCATCTCTACTAAAAAAATACAAAGAAATCAGCTGGACAACTAAAAATATATACATATAAAAAAATTAGCCAAGCATGGTGGCACATGCCTGTAGTCCCAGCTACTCACACAGGAGGCTGAGACACTAGGATCGCTTGAGCCCAGGAGTTTGAGGTTGCTGTGAGCTAGGCTGATGCCACGGCACTCTACCCCAGGCAACAGAGTGAGGCTCTGTCTCAAAAAATAAAATAAAGAGGCAGGAGAGATGCAGCGGTCAAGTGCGTGATTGTTGAATCTGACCATCTTGAGTTTGAATTCCAGCTTGCTCTGTGACTTTGGGCAAGTTAGTTAACCTACGTGCTTCAGTTTCTTCACTTACAAAATGGAAATCTTAGTCCAATCTCTTTTAGGGTTGATGTAAGGATTAAGTTAATCAGTATATGTGAAGTGTTGAGAACAGATCCTGGCATAGAATAGATCCTAGATAAATGGTAGGTGCATCTTTCAAAATGTTTTCTTTTGACATACAAAGAAATCTTCCTGTGTATCCTTCACCAGGTCTACCATTTGTTAGCTTTTTCCTACATTTGTTTTCTTATTCTCAGCTTCATTATTACTATTATTGAAGAAGAAGGAGAAAAAAGCAAATAATTCCTGGGTATAAAATGTAAACACTAGCTTTTAGATAAATAGGACTCTGTTTACAGCTTCCTGCTCCAAATCCAAACCAAATTAAAAACTTTGACCACATTTCCAAAGCCCGAGTGTCTTAGTCTGTTTTATGCTGCTATGACAGAGCACTGCCAACTGGATACTTTATAATAAATTTATTTGGCTCACAGTTCTGAAGGCTGGGAAGTCCAAGATCAAGAGTCCACATCTGGTGAGGGCCTTCTTCCTACATCATCCTGTGGCAGAAAGGGCAAGGGCAAGAGAGCACGTGTAGAGAGGGCAAGGGCAAGAAAGAGGGCATAATTAATCCTTTTTAGTGGGTGCTCACTCCCATGATGGTGGCATTAGTCCATGACGTAATCACATGTCAAACATTGTTCCATTGGGGATTAAGTTTACAATACATGAAATTTGAGGGACACATTCAAACCATAGCACCGAATTTCACTTGCATTTCCAATGAAAACGTACTTCTGGTTTAAAGAGCATAAAAAAAGGAAAACAGCCCAAAGCCCTAGTGCAGACTTCAGATCCTTTCTCCTCTGTAGGCCAACTGCATTGACTCCACAGCCTCAGCCGAGGCAGTGTTTGCTTCGGAAGTGAAAAAGATGCAGCAGGAGAACATGAAGCCCCAGGAGCAGCTGACCCTAGAGCCATACGAAAGAGACCATGCCGTGGTCGTGGGTGTGTACAGGTGAGCAGGGGAGCCCAGTAAGCCATCAAGACAAAGACCTCTGTCCCTTGCACCCAGAGTGCCACAGTCCTGGGGACGCCCCTCACTCCTGTCTTCCTCTCACAGGCCACCCCCCAAGGTGAAGAACTGAAGCCCAGTGCTGTCTGGATTTCGAGAGATGTGTGTTGATACTGCTGCACGTGTGTTTTTCTATTAAAAGACTCATCCGTCTTCCCTGTGTGCTGCTGACTGCTCGTTGACCGCTGTTGACAAGAGAGCGCATGCGCCCTTGGTCTACATTTAGAGGTGGTGGGGTTGGTTTTATCCGGTCATACAGCGCATGCTCCATGCCTAGCTGCCTCTTGCGCAGCCGCAACCAGGATTCCGGCGCTTGGGAGGGATTGGTAGCCCACTGCGCGTGTATGCCGGTAAGCGACCTCAGCGCGCAGGCGCGGAGTGTTACCCTGGGCCACGTGAGGGGAGTGGGTGGGAGGGCTAGGGGGCGGAGCCGGGGGGGCCGGTTTGTTGTGGTCGCCATTTTGCTGGTTGCATTACTGGGTAATCGGGGCCCTGGCTTGCCGTGTCCGCTGGATACTCTCAGCCAGTGGGCAGGTCTGAGCTCGGGCTCCCCGAGCAGTTTGAGTGCCCTTGCGCGCGCCCTCAGGTAACAAGGGGGGGACGGGCGGGCCGGCACGCGTTCGCTGGGCGGGGGGCAGGACGGGATCCGCCCTGCCCGCGTCGCCACGAGACTTAGCACAGCCGAAGGAAGAGAGGAGGGGGCGGTGGGCAGGTGCGGCCGTGCCTGGCTATTCATAGTCGGATTCCTGGAAGGGGCCGACCCCGAGGGAGCCGTCTTTGGAGAGAGGCTGGGAGGGGGTAGCCGGGCCCCACTCCCGCCCTTTGTTTGGGCTCGGCTCCGCCGGCCGCATCGTCGTCGCTTAGCAACAGCTGCCCTAGGCTGTGATTGGTTGAGCTCTTGGCAGCAGCAACCAATAGCACGGTTGTTGCCATGGCAGGTGCGGATTGCCAAACTCAGTCGGGCCCCGCCTGCCCGGTGTCTGCTTGCCCGGGCGGGCCTCCTGGGTGGGGGGGGCGGGACGCCGGGGTCCCCAGGGGCGGGTGGCCGCGCTAGGCGGGGCCGGTGGGGCGAGGGTTAACCCGCCCCTCCCCCGTCCACCTGCTCTCCCCTTCCCCCCGCGTGCCCTGGGCTGACCCTCGTCCCCTCCTCTCCCCGTCCCTCCTCTCCCCGCCTCTGGCGGCTGCTGTTGTCACCCACCGGGTGGCCTGTCCCGCTTGCCTTCCCCCGCCGCGGGGCTTGCCGGGCCGGCCGGGCCAGGGACTGGCGGCCGCTTTCTCAGCGCTGCCACTGCCGCCATGCTGGCTGCTCGCCCACCCCACTGGGGGCCCCACCGCGCCCCAGCCCCCCGTGGGCCCCGCGCCAGCCCCGACCCGGGTATGGGGTGGGGGCTGGGAAAGACGTCCTGGTGTGGAAGGGCCCCGGGAAAGAGGTTGACTTGGGGGGGAAGCTCCAAGAGTGGAGTGGCAAGGCATGGGATAGGATAGGAGAAAGATCTGACATGGGGTAAGGCCTGTGGGGAGAGGATTTTGTTGTGCCGGACACTCTGGGAAGAGACAACTCTGTGATATTTGGGGATTTGGCTATGGGGGCCTTCTAGGAACTGGCACAGTTGTGGAATGACCCTAGTGTAGAGAGAGTGACTGGAGAAGGGGCTCTGGTAGGAATATTGGGGTGTATGTGTAGTGGGGCAGGGATGTGTTGTAGGGGAGAAAGGACGATCTCTTTAAACTGTGGGAAGAGGCACCTCTCCCTCGCTCCCCTCCGGAGGAGTGGGCCTTGATTGGGAAGGGATCTTGAAGTTATAGCAAGAAGAGCCCTGATGTGACTGGGGTCGGGGGAAAGCTGGAAGATGGTATAGAGAGACTACCTGGGTATGGGGGAACCTGATGTAGGGAAGAGGTCTTGGCATGAGAGTCTTGGCATGAGAGTCCTCTGGGAAGGGTGTGACCTGGTGGGTGGGAATGCCGTAGAGGTAGGACTCTGTTGTATAAGGTTTCTCAGATAATCGTGGTGTGGTCAGGGGGTTCCTGAGGACTGCAATGTGGTTTTAGGGGCCTGCAGAGGACTCTGCTGTGGTTTGGGGGGAGTCCCAGAGGACTCATGGGGTTTGAAGGATCCTAGAGGTCTCTGGATTGGGGGAATCTACTGGGAAGGGTAGATCTTGAAGTGGAAGGACCTTGCTGTGGTATGGGCTGAGATCCCAATGTTCAGGGAAGGCTCCAGAAGGATGGGATCTTGAGTGAGGGGCCCTCGGGAGGGCCACAAATAGAAGTGAGAGGAAAAGAATGAATCCTTCTCTCTATATCATCTGTGGTTTCTATCTTTTCTTCCCCCCAATTATTGGCGTCTTTCTGTTCTCCTTTCCTTTCATGTCCTATATCAACCCCCCCAACCCCCACCTGGACCCCAATCATTGCCTTTTACCCGTTTTCTTTGTGCTGCCTCATTCATTTGTTTGATCATCATTTGTTGAGGGACTCTGCTGTGCCACCCCCCCACACACACCCATCTGCCACTTCTCTCTGCCCCCTCTCTTCATTGCTACCTGTTGCTTTGTTGCACCCTTTTTCTCCTCCCTCTGCACCCTGCCTTCTTTCTCATGCCCACCTCTTCCCTGCCTGGTACTGTCCCACATATCTCCTTGTTCCATGTTGTTTCCTTGCCTCCCACCTGCTCTCAGGTCTCAGCGGCGGTGGCAGCCGAGGTCCAGGATGCGAGAAGGCGCCCCCCGGCCGGGCTCCCGCTCCAGGCCTCACTCCCCTGCGGCCCTCTGAGCCCACCATGGCCGTCCCACCAGGCCATGGTCCCTTCTCTGGCTTCCCAGGGCCCCAAGAGCACACGCAGGTACGCACTCAGCTAGTTCTTCACCTGGGGGTAAGGGGAGGCTGGGGATAGAAGGGTCTCAGGACCAAAAGATAGTATCGTTGCCCAGGATAGTCTTCTGGGTCATGGTGGGCCCCATGGGAGTGGAAGATAATAGAGGAGGTGCAGGCAGAGTCAAGGTTTGGAAAGCCTGGATTCAAATCCTGACATGGTAGTTAAATTACTTAGGTTCTCCATACTTCAGTTTTCTGTTCTAAAAAAATGGAGCTAATAATGATGCCTACCTCGCAGGGTTGTTGTGAGGGTTAAATGAGTTAACGAACTGCATGTAAGATGCTGAGAACAGTACCTAGCACATAGCAAATACCCATAGAGGTTCACTAAGAAAAAGACGTCCAGAGTGAAAGATCCGGAGGGGGTGAGCGGGAAGGAGGGTTGACCCCGAAGGGTCTTGGGGCCAACAGGGCCTGGTCAGTACCGGGGAAAGCTCTCCAGGATAGAGGCAGCTAAGACTCCGAAATGTAGAGTTTCAGGCATGATACAGTGGGAGGACCAGGGTGCTGGATCCAGATCCAAGAGCTCTGGGGTGAAAGAACTGGGCGGAGATTCTCAGAGTTGGGGGTGAGGGTTGGGAAGGCCCCAAAGAATGAGGGTGAACTGAGATGGGGGGACTTCAGAGGTGGATACCCAGAACAGATGGTCCCAAGCTGAAGGATTGGGAGGGACAGAGCCCAGGTTTTTCCCTTGGTCTCTCTCACTGAGGTTCAGAAAGGAGTGAAGGTGTGGGGTGAAAAAGCTGACCGAGGGTCTGCGTGAAAGGTCAGGGATATATAGTTCACTCATTCACATGGCAAATCTCTGATGAACATCCTTTATGTGCCGGGCTCTGCTCAAAGCACTAGAGCTACAGCAAGAACACGACAAAGTCTCTGCCCTTGGGGAGTTGATATTCTAGTGGGGGAGTCAGACAGTGACCAAATAAATCTGTGTGTGGTAATGACACAGCCCATATAGTTCTCCTTCTTGAGTTTGGGAGGCGAAGACCTGTGTCAGTGCCCACCTCTCACCCTGCCCCGCAGGTATTGCCTGATGTGCGGCTACTGCCACGGAGGCTGCCCTTGGCCTTCCGGGATGCAACCTCAGCCCCGCTGCGCAAGCTCTCCGTGGACCTCATCAAGACCTACAAGCACATCAATGAGGTGGGCAGGGGCAGGGGATCCCAGGCTAGGTGCTGAGAGGCCTTGGCTGCTGACAGCAGCCACTCACCAGTCCCCATCTGGCCGGCCGGGCAGGTATACTATGCGAAGAAGAAGCGGCGGGCCCAGCAGGCGCCACCCCAGGACTCGAGCACCAAGAAGGAGAAGAAGGTCCTGAACCATGGTTACGATGACGACAACCATGACTACATCGTGCGCAGTGGCGAGCGCTGGCTAGAGCGCTATGAGATCGACTCGCTCATTGGCAAAGGCTCCTTTGGCCAGGTGTGGGACACCCTCCCCACCCTGATCCAGGGATTAGGGGCCCAGGCACCCACTGACATTGACCCATGCACCCAGCGTTTCAGTGGCTTTAAGTCCTGTGCTGGGCCACTCACCCCAGCCCACTCACTCAGTTTCCTTATGCCTCAGTCTATTTCTGTAAAATAGTGCAAATAACAAGACTCTCCATATAAGACAGTTGTGTTATTTTGTGTCCAGTGTTTACACCAGCGCCTGACTGATAGCGAGCACTGAACTATGAATTATTAGTAGTATTAATAGTGTTACTGGTGGGTCTCCTTTGCTGGAGGGAGAATGGCGCCTGGCTCTGTCCCGCCTCGCTCCCCTGTTCCCCCCACCCCCCGCCCACTTTGTGATGTGCCCTGCCTGGACAGGTGGTGAAGGCCTATGACCATCAGACCCAGGAGCTGGTGGCCATCAAGATCATCAAGAACAAAAAGGCCTTCCTGAACCAGGCCCAGATTGAGCTGCGGCTGCTGGAGCTGATGAACCAGCATGACACGGAGATGAAGTACTACATAGGTGAGGCCTGGGCCTGCAGGGCTGTGGGTGCCTGGAATAGCAAGAGCTGGAGCTGCTAGGGATGGGCCGCTGTCCCCTACCCCAGCACACACGAGGGGGCTGGTGTCTGGTCTGTGACTGTCCTGCTGCTTTCATGCTGCACTTGATAGTGACGGTCAGAGTTCATGAGTGCTCCACTAAAGGGCCAGGCTGTGTTTAAGTACTTTACACGAATTCACTCACCGCAGCCCCGTGAGGGAAGGGGCATTATTGTCCACATCTTGGAGATAAGAAACCTAGGCATTCAGGTGCTGTCACTTGCGTGAGGTGACAGAGTTTGTACTCGGCTGAGCTGTGCTCTGACAAAGCCGTGCGCTCCAGAGCCTTCGCTCTTAACATCTGTGCCAGTTTTTTTCTCTCTTATGCTGATTCCTCTTAGAAAAAGCAAGCGGATTTCAAAACTCTTTCTTTTAAAAGGAAAATGTACATCCCTACTGTAAATGGAAATCCAGTATCCCTTGCCACAAAAATAAATAGAGCTGAGATAAAAACAGTGTTATAAAAGTAAATAAGGACATGTGGAATGTGTTAAAGACATACTAGCAGCTAATGGAAACTCTGATTTAATCAGAGACTTGAAAAGATTGACTTCCTGTGCGAATCCAGTTATATCCCATATAGAAACATTGCGACTAGCAGGTGGTACTCATGGGCACACCACAATCTGGCCAGTGCTCCGGAAGCGGAGGCACTTTCTACTTTGTGACCCCAGGCCACCAGCAGCCCTCTCCGAGTCTCAGTTTCTTCTCTATTGGCCCATTTCCGCCCTCTCCTCCGCAGTACACCTGAAGCGGCACTTCATGTTCCGGAACCACCTGTGCCTGGTGTTCGAGCTGCTGTCCTACAACCTGTACGACCTCCTGCGCAACACACACTTCCGCGGCGTCTCGCTGAACCTGACCCGGAAGCTGGCGCAGCAGCTCTGCACCGCACTTCTCTTCCTGGCCACGCCCGAGCTCAGCATCATCCATTGCGACCTCAAGCCTGAGAACATCCTGCTCTGCAATCCCAAGCGCAGCGCCATCAAGATCGTGGACTTTGGCAGCTCCTGCCAGCTTGGCCAGCGGGTGCGCCTTGGGGGTGGGGAGCCGGCACTAGCGGTGTGGGTGTGACCAGGGTAGGGGCGGGGCCAAAGAGGTGGCCGAGAGGCGGGGCTTGACTACAGTGGGATTATCCCGAGCAGCCCGAGTGGTGCTTGGGGTGGGGGTGTTGGCCCGGGATGGCCCTGGAGGGTGGGGACAGTGGGTGACAGAGATGGGAGAGTAGAGGAGTGGCCCACAGGGTATACTGCCCACTAGAAAGGGGAGGGGTGAAGCCTGAGGGGTCGGGGCCAGTTTCGAAGCTGCCAGATGTGGGCGGCAGGGAGAAGTTGGGTCGGGTTTGAGCCTAGGGTACAGCTTCACTAAGTTTTGTTTACCCTGTGCTCTTAAAGCTGAGGATGGAGGTAGGAGGCTTCAACTTTGCTATTTCTCTGAGCCGGCGCTTAAAGTGATCATGGCATGAAGGCTCGCAGACTGCAGACATCTGCCTGGCGACCAAGGGGGCCCAGGGTCAGGGCTGGGGTGGAGACCAGGGTCAGACTAGGCCAGCAGACTCCTGGGCAGATGAACGAGGTGGTAGCAGTGGTTCTTGGGAAAGTGGTGCTAATAACAGCAGGATTTGAAGCCTCATCCCCAGTTTGGGAGCAGGAGGCTTGTCCTCAGTTAGGTCCTCTTAGCTTTGGGGGTGTCAGTGGGACCAGTAGGGGAGGCTGAGACCCCTGCTTATTACCCTCCCTGCAGATCTACCAGTATATCCAGAGCCGTTTCTACCGCTCGCCCGAGGTGCTCCTGGGCACACCCTATGACCTAGCTATTGACATGTGGTCCCTGGGCTGCATCCTCGTGGAGATGCACACCGGAGAGCCTCTCTTCAGTGGCTCCAATGAGGTACGCTCCCCAGGAAGGAGTGAGGTGGAGGGGGTGGAGCCCGGCCGGCCCGGTGACCTGACCACGGCCTGCTTGCAGGTGGACCAGATGAACCGCATTGTGGAGGTGCTGGGCATCCCACCGGCCCCCATGCTGGACCAGGCACCTAAGGCTCGCAAGTACTTTGAACGGCTGCCTGGGGGCGGCTGGACCCTACGAAGGACAAAGGAACTCAGGAAGGTGCGGCCCCTGCCCCGCGCCACTCCTCCCATCCCTGGTGGCCCCTCACTCTCTCACACTTGGGGCTCCCCCTCTCCCTGCTGCTTCTCCCTTGCGTCTTTCCCATCCTTCCTCTCCCCCTTGTTTGTCCTTTCCTTCCTCCCCTGCCCACCCCATCTCTCCTTCCCACCCAAGTCTTCTTAGCTTCTCTCCTTCTACTCTCTCTCCTGTGCCTCTGTTTCCCCGTGTGTGTCTCCCTGCCCCTCCTGCCCACTGACGGCCACTCTCTTGCCCCCCCTCCCACCCCCTCCCTGCCAGGATTACCAGGGCCCCGGGACACGGCGGCTGCAGGAGGTGCTGGGCGTGCAGACGGGCGGGCCCGGGGGCCGGCGGGCGGGGGAGCCGGGCCACAGCCCCGCCGACTACCTCCGCTTCCAGGACCTGGTGCTGCGCATGCTGGAATATGAGCCCGCCGCCCGCATCAGCCCGCTGGGGGCTCTGCAGCACGGCTTCTTCCGCCGCACGGCCGACGAGGCCACCAACACGGGCCCGGCAGGCAGCAGTGCCTCCACCTCGCCCGCGCCACTCGACACCTGCCCCTCCTCCAGCACCGCCAGCTCCATCTCCAGCTCTGGTGGGTGCCCGGTGCCCCACTGGGGTTCAACAGGGGTGGGGGCTGCTCTGGTTTGGCCTGGCCTGAGAACCTGGTCACTGGGCCTTTACACTAGAGCTTTGAAACTGTCTGATCCTGAATGTCAAAATTGGGTGGAATGGGACTGACGGGATGACTGTCCCTAACGTTCTCTCTCAAACAGGTCGGGCTCAGACCCCTGAAACCTGTTTGGACCGCACCGCACAAAACCGAACTCTGACCCCAAATCTCAAACTTGGGCCTGATTTTTCAAAAGGGCTCTGATCTCAAAGCCCATACCTGGGCCCCGGCCATGAACTAGACTTAGCCATTCCAAAACCTAGCCATTGGGTGGGCGTGGTGGCTCACAGCTGTAATCCTAGCACTCTGGGAGGCTGAGGCGGAAGGATCGCTCGAGGTCAGGAGTTCAAGACCAGCCTGAGCAAGAGCGAGACCCCATCTCTACTAAAAATAGAAAGAAATTAGCCAGACAACGAAAAATATATAGAAAAAATTAGCCGGGCATGGTGGCGCATGCCTGTAGTCCCAGCTACGTGGGAGGCTGAGGCAGGAGGGTCGCTTCAGCCCAGAAGTTTGAGGTTGCTGTGAGCTAGGCTGATGCCACGGCACTCACTCTAGCCCGGGCAACAGAGCGAGACTCTGTCTCCAAAAAAAACCTAGCCACTGCTGCCTCCGCTCATCTGTGACCTCTTCTCCTCTCTTCCTTGGTGCTTTTAGGAGGTTCCAGTGGCTCCTCCAGTGACAACCGGACCTACCGCTACAGCAACCGATATTGTGGGGGCCCTGGGCCCCCTATCACTGACTGTGAGATGAACAGCCCCCAGGTATTGGGGCTTTGTGGGCTTTGGAGGTGGGTGGTGGGGTGCCTGGGGCTTCAGGACCTGGGTCTCCATCACCCACTGCTCCTTTGCTCCTTCAGGTCCCACCCTCCCAGCCGCTGCGCCCCTGGGCAGGGGGTGATGTGCCCCACAAGACACATCAAGCCCCTACCACTGCCTCATCACTGCCGGGGACCGGGGCCCAGTTACCCCCCCAACCCCGATGCCTTGGCCGTCCCCCATCACCAACCTCACCACCACCCCCGGAGCTGATGGATGTGAGCCTGGTGGGCGGCCCTCCAGACTGCTCCCCACCTCACCCAGCGCCTGCCCCTCAGCACCCGGCTGCCTCAGCCCTCCGGACTCGGATGACAGGAGGTCGTCCACCTCTCCCACCCCCTGATGACCCTGCCACTCTGGGGCCTCGCCTGGCCCTCCGTGGTGTACCCCAGAGCACGGCAGCCAGCTCATGACCCTGCCCCATCCCTGGGGCCCCTCCTGAAGCCATACCCGCCCCCCTCCCCCGTCTGGGGGCCCTGGGCTCCCATCCTCATCTCTCCCCTTGACTGGAATTGCTGCTACCCAGCTGGGGTGGGTGAGGCCTGCACTGATTGGGGCCTGGGGCAGGGGGTCAAGGAGAGGGATTTGGCCGCACCCTCCCCACTAAGGACTGGACCCTTGGCCCCCTCTCCCCCCCTTGTTTTCTATTTATTGTACCAAAGACAGTGGTGGTCCGGTGGAGGGGAGACCCCCCCTCACCCCAGGGCCCTAGGAGGGGGTGGGGGCAGGTAGGGGGAGATGGCCTTGCTCCTCCTCGCTGTACCCCCCAGTAAAGAGCTTTCTCACATGCCCGCCTGAGCGTTTGCAGGGCCTCGGTTCCCTTCACCTGACCCTCAGAGGCATGGTGGGGAAGGGTGTTTGGGGAGGGGATGCCAGAAGAGCTTTGTGTGTGGATCCATCCCTTCTGGAGAAGTTATGTCTTGGTGCAGGCATGGGGTTCCTGGAGGTCTGGGGCTACAGAGTCCTAGACAGAGATCCTGGGTAGCATCTTAGCCCACGTATCCCTTTTCCAGGCTAAACCGAAATCCCAAAAGCTAAAGGCCCAGCTCTGGCCTGTTTCTGGAAGCTCGTGCGCTAATAAGCCAGGGCTTCCCCAGAGCCTGCACAGGAGTGGCCGTTTATGGCAGGCAGGCATCCAGGAGGGGCGAAGTGCACTTATCAGGCCTTATTGGTGCCATCTGGGGAATAGGCAGGCCGTGGGCACAGACTTTAACCCCACACATGTCCGGTCCCACCCTTTGGAATCATCGCGGAGCAAAGCGTTTTGAGATTCTGAGGCAAAAAGATATTCCCGGGGTTCCAGGTAAGTGGTCCTGTTTCCTTGGCAATTTGGAAACTTTTGTCTCCCAACCGGCCAATCGAGAACCGCCTGGTTCAAAAAGTCTCCCACCACAGGGCGCAGCGCTTCCTGGGAAATGGAGTCTTTCTGGCAAGCTTGTGTTTTCACCCTTCGTTGGGGAACTACAAAGACCAGAATTCTTTTCGCTCACAGGTTTTTGGGGGCGGGTCTTCAGACAGCCAATCGGCAGTGAGAGGTAGACCGGGCTCGGATATTTGAGCCCGTCAGTAGAGGGAACGAGGGCCGTGATTGGGTGGTTTGGGTCGTACTGTGCGCGTGTTGAGCTCCAGGCAGAGGTGGGTTCCTGCGCAGTGCGGATAGAGCGCCCTGGTTAGGCGTTCCGAGTTCCAGGGCCGGGTGTAGGCGCTGAGGCCTTAAAGGGCCCCATCACACGGGATATCACTGGCTGCTGCGTCCGGCCTGGCTCGCGGGAAGTTCCAGTCAGCAGGAAAGACAGGCAAGGAGCCCGTTACGAACCTGTGTATGTTCACTAATGGAGGCAGCGTGGAACGCGGTGGGACCCCAGAGGAGGCACGGGTGGGGAGACCTTCCTGGAAGACTAGCGGCTGCCTGAGCTGCGGCCTGAAGGTGGAGGCGGGGCGGGGGCGGTGGATCGGCTTGCGCAAAGGCAACGATGAGAAACAGCCTGTTGTGTGAATACGAACTGCAGGTGATTTGGCGTTGGTGGAGATCCCGTTGAAAATTCTGCGTGAATGAGGTCGTGGAAGTATTTTTGGCCATTTAGCGAGCCTGGACTTTATTCTGAGGGCAATGAGGATTTCCAGGAGGGAAGGGACACGGCCCAATTTGCTGTGATGTGGGAATAGATTGACGGAAAAGAGACTGGGGTCTGGGAGCCCAGAGTGGCAGCTCAGGCAGGTTCCTAGGCAAGAGATGTCGGGGATGGGTCAGGACAGGGGCCATGGTAGGGAAGGCAGGCGGGGAATGGGGAAGAGACGTCCCAAAGGTTGAGTTGACAGGCTGTGTGGGAGGGGGAGGCAGGAAAGGGTGGGGAAAGGATATCTCCAGCACATAGAGTTCGATAAAAAATATTTTGAACGAACAATCCTAGGAAGTAGGTACCATTGTGATCTCTCTTTTGCAAATGAGGATACTGAGGACAGAGAAGGTTAAGTAACTTGCCCAAGATCACATAGCCGGGAAGTAGAGGGTTCAGGGTGTGTGTGTGTGTGTGTGTGTGTGTGTGTGCGCCACACATACACAAGGTGCACGATGAACCTAGAGTCATCAGCGGGGGCCAGATCGCGTAGATCCTGTAAAGAATTTGCGATAGGCATGGAAAGTGTATACCACATTTCTCCTTCCAGCCCAGAACCTCTCCTCTGAGCTACTGACTACCTGCCTGCCTGCCTGCCTCCTGCTCTTGGTTATCTAGAGCTGCCGTCCCCAACCCCCTAGGAACCTCCCCCTCCCCGCCTCAGTCCGTGGAAAACCGTAGAACTTAGGAACCGGAACTGGGCCAGACTGGGCCGCACAGCGGAAGGTAGGCGGCTGAGCAGGTGGGCGAGCGAGCAAGCAAGCAAACCTTCGTCTGTACTTACAGCTGCTTCCCATTGCTCGCATCACCGCCTGCGCGCTGCCTCCTCCCACCCCCATCCGTGGAAAAATTGTCTTCCATGAAACCGGCCCCTGGTGCCAAAAAGGTTGGGGACCGCTTGTCTAGAGGTATGTCCAGGTAATCTTGGTCAAATTGAACTCCAGCTCTTTTCCCAAACCTGTTGGCCCCATGTTTATCTCAGTAAATGCCACCTCCATCCTTGTAATTGCTCAGGCCCAAAACGCTGGAACTGCCCTTGAGTCCTCTCTCTGTCGTCGTATCCCCACATCTATCAGCAAATATTAATACCTTCAAAGTATATCCAGAGCCTGACCACTTCCCCCACCTCCGCTTCCGTCACCCTCATCTCCTGTCTGGAGCCCTGCGGCAGCCTCCTCCATGGTCTTCCTGCTCCCACCCCGGCCCCCCACAGTCTTCCTCACATGCAGCCAGAGGGACGCTGTGACTGTGAGCACCTGCACCGAGTCACATCCTGCCCCTGCTCAGAACCCTTCTGTGGCTCCATCTCACTCAGGGTAATGGGGAGCCATGCATTACTCCTAACCTGAGGGAGACACAGCGATGGTTCAGACGGCCTCCACCCTGAGCTCACAGTCTGGTGGGGGAACCAACCCCTACATGTAGCAGACAGTGGTCAGGGTGGGAAGGGGCAGGCACAGGCGGAGGGGCCACAGGAGCCCAGGGGCAGCGCCTGGCCCCATCTAAGCTGTCAGGAAGGACTTCCTGGAGTAGGGAGCCCTGTCCATGAGAGCTGAAGGAAGCGTCACACAAAGGGTAGTTGGGAACTCTTACTGGTGACTGCTTCTAGCCAGGTCAGTAGAGACTTTAAAAAATTGTTTTGAGCTTTTGCTTATTTAATAATTTTATATTTTTTAGATTCAAAGACAAGTTGCAGAGATAGTACAGAGACTTCCCATATACTTCTACCCACTTTCCCCTAATGTTAGCATCTTTCATAATTATGGTGCATTTGTCAAAACGAAGAAATTACCATTGATTAGTATTCTGGTAAACTCTAGGCTTTATTTGTATTTCGGTGTGTTTCTACTCATGTTCTTTTTCTATTCCAGGATCCAATCCGGGATACCATGTTGCATTTATTCGTCCTGTGTCCTTGGTCTCCTCCACTCTGTGACAGTTTCTCAGTCCTTGTTTTTCATGACCTTGACAGTTTTGAGGAGTACTGGCCAGATATTTTGTAGAGCATCCCTCAGTCTGGGTTTGAGACTTTTCTCATAGTTAGACTGAGATTTTAGGCTCTTGGGAAGATTCCTCACTGAGGTGACCTTAACCTCGATCGCTTTATTCAGGTGGCATCTGCAGCTTTGTCAGTTATAATACTGTTTTCCCCTTTCTTCATGTTAGAAGCTAGTCACTAAATCCAGCCCACCCTCAAAGGGAAGAGAATTAAGCTCCAATTCCTGGAGAGAAAAATACCAAAGAATTTGTCATCATATGTTAAAACTACCATAGTCATTAATAAATGTGGGGAAGATACTTTGAGGCTATGTATTTGTCCTGTTTCTCCTTAAATTTTTACCCATTAATTTTAGCATTCATAGTGGATCTCGCCTATAGGGGTTATCACTGTGACATTCTGATGATGATTTTCTATTTCTTTCATTTTTTCTATATTTATTATTTAGAATTCTATATGGAAGATTTGTCCCTTCTACTTCATTTATTTTTTATTTATATAATCATTATATTAATGTGGACTCAGGGACACTTATTTGATTCATTGAATATAACCCAATACAATTATCATTTTTTATCGCTCAAGTTGTTCCAGCGTTGGCCATCGGAGTTCTTTCCAGGGTGGCTCCTGTGTTTTTTACTCTTTTTTTTGTTGTTGTTTTTTCCTTGAGTACCTTCTTAGTGTCTGGCCCTGTACGATATTCCAGGCTCATGTTATATTTTC
The DNA here is from genome assembly GCA_963575035.1 of Avahi laniger. Classification (NCBI taxonomy): domain Eukaryota; kingdom Metazoa; phylum Chordata; class Mammalia; order Primates; family Indriidae; genus Avahi; species Avahi laniger. The sequence goes on along the minus strand of CAUYSK010126369.1, from coordinate 1,147 downwards.
CCTGTCCCAGCCCTGGAATTGGCCATTTATCCAGGGATCGGTGGTTCCTTTTATGGGAGAATGATGTATAAAAATAAACATGATCTCATGCTGATATCGCTGACTCTAATCCAGTACCAGAGTGTCCATTCTCACCTTCCCCCGGCTTTCTTTGTAACTTTTTTCTCTGATAACGAAAAGCCTGGCTCAGTGGGCACTTCTTCGTACTCATCTTATTGGTCATCTTGGCAAAATTCGGCAGCGTCGACCATTCCCACCTTCTGTAAGCACAGTCTGTCCTCGGTTTCTGTGAGTCTGCTGTCCCCTGACATTTCTCCTGTGTTTTGCTTCCTCCATTTTCACCGATCCCTTAAATGTGGGAGGCTCTGTCCTTTGCTCTCACTTCGCTGGGCCATCTAACCCTCTTTTATGTCTGTTTCCTGTCTCTGTGCTGATGATACCCACTCTCTGTCCTCAGCCCTGACCTCTTCCCCGAGGCCCAGACCTGGAGGATCCTGAGGCTTCATGGACACTCACCCCACAACCGGGTGATCCTAGAGCCCCTAACGCCCACAATGTCCCAAATTTCAAAGCCACTCTTCCTCTCCGTCTTTGTCTCAGGGGGACCCCTACATGCTCCAGGCTCCCCAAGAGAACTCTGCGCCTCGATCTGGATGCCTCCTTCCCCATCCCTACCCGCAGCCCAGCTCATCAACCTCCACAGCTCGGCCTCTAGGACTCCCGGCCATCTCACACCTGCCCCCTGCTTGTTCGCTGCTCTGCCTTGGTCCCATGCGGCCTCGCCCACGTGTCTCTGGGCTCCCGGCCTCCCATCTCACCCTTTCGCCCAGTTGAACCTGTCATGGGGAAAAAAATTAGCTAAGCAGGAAAAGAAATCACATTTATGTTTTAGCTTAAGAGGAAAAAACCTTTCAGGAATCACTTTATTACTTTAAAAAGTCTAGGCCGGGCGCGATGGCTCACGCCTGTAATCCTAGCTCTCTGGGAGGCCGAGGCCGGCAGATTGTTTGAGCTCAGGAGTTCGAGACCAGCCTGAGCAAGAGCGAGACCCCCATCTCTACTAAAATTAGAAAGAAATTAATTGGACAACTAAAAATATATAGAAAAAATTAGCCGGGCATGGTGGCGCATGCCTGTAGTCCCAGCT
>CAUYSK010126364.1:0-12194 GCA_963575035.1 Avahi laniger | reverse complement strand
TTATATGTTCACTTATGTGTTGATCAGTTAATACCAATTTGATGGTGAGTACATGTGGTGCTTGTCTTTCCATTCTTGGGATACCTCACTTAGTAGAATGCGTTCCAGCTCTATCCAGGAGTATACAAGAAGTGCAGAATTTTTAACTGATATGTCTTATGCTTAAACTCAGTAAGGTGAAAGAAAGGAAGCTTGGAATGATCCAATTTGCTATAGCAATAATTGGAATGAGTACCTTACCCTCATGATTATTTGAACTTGAATGTAAGTGTCTATATTTTTGCTTGTTTTAGCTTATATCTTCTCATCTGCAGGAGGCTGGATAAATGCACTCTTAGTAAAGGTCCCATCGACATAGCTCACAGTCAAATGAAGACTCAGTTTAAGTATTATGAAATATCAAATTAGAGAAATCATGTAAAAACTTCCCTCTGATTAAATTTCAGCTGCAATTTGTCTTGCCTGATATTTTTGTGGACCTGAATGTACAGATAAATATGTGACTTCACAAGCTTGCTTGAAGTGTGTGAAAAAGACAGGGCATTACACTTATTGAGCTGACAAGATCCTGAAACACTTTGACATCAACTGCTTTGGCTACTTTAGGCTGAGTCAATTTGTTATACCCTGATACTAGGTGACATCCTGTGCAAATATATCACAAAAGGGATGGTAGTCTACAAGCTGTCATAGTCTTGACCTAAAAACTTCTCTGGGAACAAGAATTTCTCTTGGATTTATCTATTGTGATTTTTTTCAGCTTAGGGAGTCAATGTGTTGACATGCATATTTTTGTTCACCCTGCTAACATTCACTGAGCACCAGCTACAAGTTAAGATCTCAGATATAAAGATGAATTAAGACATCTTTAATCTCCTCATGGTGTTCAGTGTCTGGTAGAGAGACAGACTTGTAAATCATTCTACAAGAGGATACAACACATGTGCTGATGGATCTATGTACATGTGCAGAAAGAAGGACATCTTACAAGAAAGAATAGATGTGATAAGAGCCCAGGGATGTGTAGGAGCAACCAGGAGGACAAAGACATACCATTCCAGAGAGAGAGAGTGTGAATACTAGCTGGTCCCTAAAGATCTATTCCCCACCTCCCCGCCACATACACACCCCAGTGAATCTGGGCTGGCCTTTCGATTCACTCTTGGTCAATAGAATATGGCAGAATTGTTGCTGCGTGACTTCTGAGGCTAGAGCCTAAGAACTCTATGACTTTCACCTGGGCCTCTTGGAACTTTTGTTTTAGGATGTTCTCTCTTGAAAGCACTCAAAAGTGCACCTGCATGAGCTCCTCATGTTGTGAGAAGCCCGAGCCAAAAGGGAAAATTCTAGAGGATTAGATGCCACATTGAGAAGGAGAGGCCAAGAGCCTCAGAGTGAGGACCCCGACATGTGCCTGAAGAAGCTGTCTTGGAAATGTGTCTTCCAGCCCCAGCCACCTTAGCTGAGGCCACATAGAATTGGGCCTTTCTGAGATTCATGATTCTGAAAAATATAAGCAAAATAAATGACTGTTTAAAGCCATGAAGTTTGGGGTTAGTTTTTAGATAGCAATGAACACCCAAAATAGAGGTCGTATGTGCAAAATGCAGAGATGTGAAAAGGCACATTCTCACCTAGGAACAGCAAGTAGTTTAATAGTTTAGTATGTCTGGATAATGATACCAGGGAAAACACACAGATATTAGAACATTTACAAAGTGTCGGAACCCCAGCTCAATCTGAGTCCAGAGGCAGAGCTGACTTCAAGTATGGATGGGACAAACGATTCAAATTAGGTCATCAAATCTATCTCTGCATCCTCCTCTGCCACTTCGTCCTTCTGCTCTTCTTCACATTCTTCCTTTTTGCTCATCTTCCTCTCTTCCTTCTCCTTCTCTTTCTCCTCCTTTCTCTCTGTCCAACACTATACTTGCCACTCTTTCATACATAGTGGAAAAGAGGAAAATAAGCAGCTTCAAATTCATGCTATTTTATGATCTTTTTTACTTCTAGCTCCAAACTGAGTAACCCAAGAGAAAGACTCATGTTGACTGGACATGGTTCATTTGCCCAACCCTGGATCAGACACTGCGGTTAGTAAAACGGGCTATTGCACTTCACTGAGCCATGGTCAAATTTTCTGCCCACGGGTGAAGGGTAATGTGGGTAGGAGTCCCACCCAAATCAAATTAATAAAGCAAGAAAGAAACACTTTTCCCAAGAAATAAAGGGTGTTAGATAATAGTTGTTCACCACAGGGAGAACAGCAGGAAGTGAACATATTTCTGCAGGTGTTTGTCATGGAAGTTGTTAGATTTCAAGTGAAGTTACAGCCAGAATTTTACCAAAGACTGCTATATAACCATTTTAGCTTATAATTGATTAGACGTGCTCTCTTGATTATCTAGTTTACCAAAGCTATGCACATTTTTAATTTAAGTATTTGGCCTTATTTTGTTTTTATTATAAAATAATGTGAAGATGTTTTTCTCTCTGGAGGAGAAATATTGATGCGTTATAAGTACTGCATTTTCTTCCATGTGTGCATGAGTTTGTGTCAAGGAAACCATATTCTCTCATTTGTTCCTCTGTTGCATATCGGTGACATTTTGTTTCAAGATGCTTACGAAGGAGTTTAGTCTGTATCTATGGTACCTATTCCTTCCCTCATTCATTTGCTAATGATTTAATGAAATTATCTTTTCCTAGGCTAGATAGAAAAGAAGAATAAAAAGAAAAACAAAGAAGAAAAAAGATAGTTGGCCTTGAGTTTTCCAGTGGCCAAAAAAAATAGGGATGAATGCACAAAGATTATCAGTTACACCAGTTTCGATTGTCCACAAAAGAAAATACTAAATTGAAGCTTTTTCCAGCAACTTACAATTTCTCATATGAAACTTTATACAGAAAACACAAAAAGAAAAACAGAGGTACTTAACAATATCATTAATTATATCTTTCCTACAAAAAACAAAAAGAAAAAAGCCCAGAAATTTTCTGAAACAAATGAGACAATTCCTACCTTCAATCATTTACATAATATTAATAGTATACGAAGGGCTATGATTATGAAGAATGGCGATAGTTGTGATATATTGTTCTGTAGCGGATATTCCTGAAGTGTCATTAAAACAAACGGATGTGCTATTACTACATCTGGGTCTTAATGGGTTTAGTGGCACACACATGCTAAGGAAGTCTGGCCACTCTGCCATCTGAGATGCTGGAAGCAACTCAAGGGCAGATATGGACTGGATAGCTCATCAGAAGTGTTAGAGGTCCATTAGATTATGCAGACGCAGGAGAGAGAAAGTGTTGTGGGAACACAGGGTGTGGGTAACTATTAATAACTTAAGATGTCTTAGCAGAGGTTGACTTCTTCCCAGATGCCTTGAGCTGCCTTTTAAAATACAAAGTCAGGGAAGTGAGATAAAAATGTTATTTTAAGGATTCTTCTGCAAAGAAGAAATTGACATTGTCTTCCATGTTAATCGGTTACTCTCATTGACAGCTATCAGAAATATTATTCAGTGTCATTCCACAATGTCTAATGAGGTTAGGAAAAGGCAAAAGAAATAGGTGTCTTTCCTGACAGTGATAGAAAAAAGCTAATTAGGATGTGCGCACGCACAGGGTGGAGCATCCAGTCGTCCTGAAGAGAACAGTCTGAAGACAGACTGGGTGGGTGTGAATCCTGGCACTATCACCTACTAACTCTTTGTTCTTGGATAAGTTACTTAATGTCTCTGTGCGGCAGTATCCTCATGTGTAAAATGGGGATAATTTTACATACCTCATGGAATTGTTGAAAAGATTTAAAGAATTCATGTAAAATGCTTGGAACAGCAACTGACACACAAGTCACACAATATTTATGTTAATGCCATTATTTTGTTTGTGTAGCTTATTGAAAGTAGCAGTATTGTTAGGTGACTTCTTTTCTGATACTTACCAATCTCTATTTCTGTCTTTCTATCTCAATTCTCTCTCCTCCACCACATATCCAACTATCTAAACAACCTATTAATCTTTATACATTGATATACTACCCCATCTCACAGGTGCGAAAACTGAGGAACAAAAAACTCTCAGTAATTGAGAGTTATTTAATTATCTTAACCAGTAATCATTTTAACTGAAAAATAACTGGTTCAGAATAGCATCAATTAAGTGTATGATGAGGTTCATTTCACCAACCGAGCCTGAAGACACAGGCTAACTGTATAATGAAATGTTTTTAAAACTCAGTGTTTCAAATGTCATTAGTAGCCCTCTTCTTACTAGTCTATTCTTTTAAGAGGCACACTTTTGATTTTGAAGGAGTTGGGCTCACAGCACTTGCAAACACTATGTACCATTATATCATGTCAAGCAGTACTTCTTCATGAGGTGGGGAAAAGAAAAATCAAAATCACCTTTGGAACATTTACGGTCTACACAAATCAAGCACTTGAAACCCTCAAGTTCTGAAACAAACTGGTATGACACATTGTTTCAGAGCATGTGCTCTGTAGCCACGATGCTGAGGAATGAGTCCACTTTGGAAACTTCGTGACCTTACAATCTTCAGCAAGTTAACTCAACTCTCTTTGTTTAGATTCTTTGTCTATAAAATGTGGTAATAACAATTTCCATCTCATAGGGTTATTGTGAGGATTAAATGAATTAATAAAGAAAAGGCACTTAGGAAAGTACCTGGCACTTAAAAGGAATTCAATATTTGCTATACCTTTTCTGCTTAAAAAACCCTGTCGGTGAAGTTAAACAATGCACAATCATTTATCTAGCCGTGGACTACAAGATCACAGCTCCCACCAGCCTCATTTTGTGCCCCTCTCATTCCTATTCATGAGCCACCTAAATCTCTTTTAGATCCTCAAACATTCTGACTTCTTTCCACTCTCATGGTTTTAGTGTGGTGGTTTCTATTGCCTGAAAATCTCTACCCCTAATCTTCTTAACCTGTAGGTCTCAGTTGAATGTCACCAACTCAAAGCTGGGGTCCTTTGCCATTCCCTACGCCACACACTCCCTCATCATACCATGATAGCTGACTTCATAGCCTGTATCCCAATGCACAGTTATTTCATTATTTGTTTGTCTTATTTCTTCTGCTCCCCCAGTGAATAGTAAACTCCATGAAGACAGAAAACCTTTCTGTCCTCTTAATCATGTTTTAAAAATGAGTAGGTGAAATCCAAGTATAAATTGTGGATAAAATTGAACCTGACTATATTATTTTTCCCTTAGAGTTAAATATCAGATTTCTAGGCCCTGACATTATATCATTTTTACTCCGTTATCCCAAATATTTTATGAAATAGCAGCATAATGTACTTCAAAGTCTCTAAGTGGATCAATTTAGCTGCATAATAATACACCAAGTCCTAAAATCATGAGCTAAAAAGGAACATAGATGTCTCATAGACCAATGTGTCCATGTTACTGCTGAGAAAGCAGAGTCTTGATATAAAGGGATAACTTGTCGAATGCCATATAGTTTTTCAGAGTCAAAGTTGGAAAAAACCTAGATCTTCTTTCTCCTCGTGCGGTGCTTTTTCCAAATCATCAGAGTGTTTTTTAAAAAATTTATTTTCACAGCTAATTGTCTTTCATTATCTGATGCTGGAATCACTGAACTAGCTGCCTGATCTGTCTACCTAACCATTTCACCTCAGAGATACATTAGGGAGGTTTCTACCCTTTAAAAACATGCATTTGATAGAAATATGATTCGATATGATAATTACAATTTATCATTATAGGAGCAACTATGGAAAGTCAAAGTAAGAGTTCTCTGTTGAGTACTCACTGTGAGCCCAATCCGGTTTTTGCTGTGTTATATGAGTTAACTTATGAAATCTTCACAGCTGTATGAAGCAGGCACTGTCACCATGCACATTTCACAAATGCAGAAACTGAGGCATTACTTGAACAACATTGCAAGGTTCTCCAGTAGAGCAGGGATTTAAACCTTGGTGTTCTTTTCAGGGAGCACTCTCCTAACTACAATGTTGTCCTGCCCTATTCAAAACAGAGTAGTATGGGGTATGGTAAAGAGTGGGACTTCTTAAAGAACATTGTATTGGGCTGGCCCCTTGAAAGAGCTAACAGATTCTTAGAATTCCCTCCGGCCAATCTTTCTTTTATAATGATTTATACAGTAGCTCATTCGGACTGGGAGTTCCTTTTCCTTTTTCCTGCACATATTCATGCTTATGTCTAGCAAATTTGGAGAGGCCTCTTCCTCTTTGTTCAACCTTTTACTTCCCCCATCAGATCAGATTTTACGGTGGCATCTCCGAACACTTTTTCAACAGGGTACGAAAGATTGACACCAGCGTAAGCCTGCGACTTTGCCTGATTTCTTGTGTGAGGCTATGTTTATCTATGACAAGACAACTAGCTCATAGTGGTCATGGCCATGCTTCTATTCAACCCTCAGTTTTCATGGCAGCCCCCAGTGATGTCTGGAGAACTAAGCTAATGCTCATGCCTCTGTTCCCCACTGCATGTAGGTCACACATTGTTCAGTGCTGATGAACTCCTTCATCATGGTTAATTTTTGTGTCAAATTGACTGGGACAAAGAATTTGCTGCCTTTGTCCTGCCTGACTCTTTGAGATGAACATCTCGTTTCATCTTTTCCTGTCCCTGGACTGGGATTTATGCCATTCATTGCCCTGGTTCTCAGGCCTTCAGACTTGGACTGAATTACACCACCAGCTTTCTTGGACCTCCAGCTTGCAGACGGTGGATAGATACTGGAACTTTTCAGCCTCCATGATTGTATGAGCCAATTCCTCATAATGAATCTATCTGTCTATCTATCTATCTATCTATCTATCCATTTATCTAATCTCTGGAGAACCTTGACTAATACATCCTGAGATCCTCTTCCTGTTTCATATACCAAACACAAACCTAAGGATGAGCTCTTGCTCACCTCTGTGCTTCCATTCCTTTCAGGGTTCATTGAGATGCTTATCATTACAAATATATTTTCTTATTAATAATATCTTTTAAAATGTTGTATAAGTTTGCCATAGAGGAGTCAGATTTCTCAGTAAAAACGTTTTGCCATCTTAGCTGAATTTTACATAATGATGATTTGCAAGGTACAGTACTCTTTTCACAGACTTTATCTCAGTTAATCATAAGAACCGGGTAGATTAGATATTACTGTTTTTAACTTATAAATGGAGATACTGACTCAGACATTTTTAATTAAGCCTGCAGAGAGGTATGGCTTTGGCTTGAACATGTCTCTTCTTTACCATTAAGCTTAAATCCAAATGGTCATGAGAAAGGAGTAGGAAGTCAGATGGGGGATTACATTCAGGCGCCACTGCCTATCATTGTTAGACTATGGACATTCCCACTCAGCACTGCAGTTTTCTCATTGGAGAAATGGAGCAATAAATTTTACAACAAACTATTGCTTATGAGACACGTTAGCACAGTCCTGGGAATTTTGCAAATGTTCTCCAAATGGTCATCATTATTATGTTTTACAGCTAGTTATCTCTCCATTGCCCATAATCAGGTTAACTTTCCAACGCAGCCTGGAGTTAAAGTATGTTAACAATCTGAAATGACAAATGTGAAATGCTCTTGAAACTAATATCTATCTATTTTCTGTCATTGTTCCAGAATTAAGGAAATTTCCCTTTGCCTTTTATTGGTCCTAAAGTGTTAGGGTTGGTTTGTGAGTCTGAGAAATGCAGATTTATGTCAGGATTGGATGCTGGGTCATAAGAGGTTATTTGATAGTCAATGCTGACATTCACTGCCTCCCCTGATTTCCCATAAGATTCTATGAAAGCTGATTATATCTTATATTACTAGTAAATCTTCAAATAATCATGTGCAACAGGTTCGAAAAGAATGGTTTAATAGTGCATGTTTTCCTATAAGTTCTCTTGTTTCTCTACTAACAGTGATGAACAAGTCTACTGTATATTTCTCATGGTCATTAATGGTACTCATGTTTGCATTTTTGAGAGGCTTCCCGTAGACTAGAACAATGTTCTTAATTTTAATATAGAATTAAATATATTTTATATATATTTAAATATATATTTAATTATATATAATTAAAATATAATTTTAATAAGAATCACTGGGGCTCTTGTCAAATGCAGGCTCTGATTCTATAAGTTTGGAATGCGATTCTGCATTTCTAACAAATGCCCAGGTGATGTGCCCAGTTTGTAGGTAAAACTTTAAGTAACAAGATTTTAATAATTTCCTAAGTTGAATAAGAGCTTTAAAAATATATAAAGTCTTAGTGCCTACTCTCAGAGATTATGATTCAATAAGACTGGGACCAGATGGCTATATTTTTGAATATCTGCATAAGTAATTCTGATAACATGACTTGCTTTGGAACTGCCAAAATATATTCTAATTATGAATGTTTCAATTGATCTGGATCTAGTCTACCTTTGCAGCCTGCTTTCTATATCTTCTTCTTAGTTCATGCTGAAATTATATCAAATTATTTACAACTCCCTTGATATACTATCTCTTCACGTGATGTTTCTTTTGCTTAAACATATTATATTTCACTTTGTTTATTGAGGAAATGAGTTATTCTTAAAGATGTAGCTCCAGTATTACCTCCTCCAGGACACCTCCCCTGACGTTCTTAGTCCAGGAATTCTCATATAAGGGAAAATTTGTCTCCCTCCCCCTTTAGGGACATTTTATAATTCCTGGAGATAGTTTTGGTTGTCACAAGGGGAGACGTGTTGCTACTAGTATCTAGTGTATAGAAATCAATGGTGCTGCTAAATGTCTTGCAATACATAGAACAGCCCACACAACAAAGAATTATCTAGTCACAAATGTTAATAGTACTGAGGTTGAGAAATCCTGCTCTGGTCTGAGTTAGATTCCTGTCTTTTAGGTTTTTCCTGATTACTTCTATTCTATTATATATCACACTTAATTTTTATTGTTTATTGTTCTGTTCTTGGTAGTCTGTTTGGTCCTAAGGTGAGGGATTGCCCCTTTGATCTCTATTTTCTCATAATATACACACAAATACTGAAACAATAAATGGGTAAATAGATCCTTGAATGGATAACAAAATTTGCAAATAAACTCATATACAGTGTTTTGTGGTGGGCAGATGGGCTAACCTAAGCATCAAGACAGATTCATGACTCTGGATGGGGGTAAGATGTTACTTTGGCCTGAAAGGCATAATATCAAGTAATCAATCACCAACTGTAGAGTCAACTTCCTAAGGGGGAAAAAAACCCTCCATTTATCGTTTGCCAATTGAAAGGAATACAATTGACTCAAACCAGCTGGCTTTGGCCTCTCGGAAAGGCTGTGACCCATCTCATCAGTTTGGAATGCATCCATGACTTTGAAGGTAGATCAGGAAGGATGGCAAGCATGGACAAAGTCAGCTAGACCGGCAATCTTCCATTCAAAGCGTTTGATGTTAGAGACACAATGATTAAAAAAGAAAAAGCTATGCGAGTGGAGTCAAGGGTAAGAGTAGGAAGATGGGTTACTCTTTATGATTTCAAAATCTGACAAACTGTGTTTGGTTTGGAAAGACCTGAACAACCTCGCATAACTCAGTCTGTGCTTCATTTCATCAAAAGAGTAGGGAAATAATGAAATCTGCAGTTCCTGTTTTCTGTCTGTCATCTAAGCTGTTTCAGGGACAGTAATCCTGGGTAGTGTCTTTCAGTTGGAGCCATTTCCCTGGAGAGACGGAGTTATTAATAAGATATACATTGAAGACTCAAATACTTTTTCCTACCTGTTTTTGATTTTCCCTCTTCCCGATGCAATTTCACTGATCTCTTGGAAACTAGACAGACGAGGGAAGCTCTCCACTGCTCACACTTTCCAAATTTACTCCACAAATTAAACTGCTACATTATGTATAAAACTCAGGTAGAGGAGTTTGGAAATTACCTCTTATTTCCGTGTGGGATATTCATCCTGAAGAGCACATATTACTTGCTTTATTTTATCCTCATCTTACCTTAGTCATTCACTCACCTTTCCATTACTCAAAATGGCAATGCTTCCATAATCTTAATTTCAAGCATCTTTTCTTTCTTCATGTCTTTAGTATTCATTATCTTTAATAATTTAATATTCTCTGAGCTCTCTAAAGCACAAAATCTGTTGATACTTTATTCTATTCCTATCCTTCTCTTCGTGACCTCACTAACAGCATTAATTCTAAGTTCTACTACTCATCCCATTTTATAACCCCTCAATCCCTCTGCAGATCTCTCCCTTTATTGTATCAGCCTGGCAGAACTCCAACCCTGGTTAATTCTAGCCTTCTTCCTTCTCTATACATACATCTGAACAGCAAAAGGTGCCTGAAAGTAGCTCCTCTTCCCCTCCTCCTACCCTTACATACACACACAGAGGCATATTCATGTTCAGTAGTTTTTTTTCAGCTTTGTGACCACTAACCTTGTGCCTCCAAATACTCTTCAAAGTCAACTCAACTCGCTGGACAGGAGTTGGTAAATGTTCTCTGTAAGTATTTTAAGCTTTGGGGGTCATACGGTTGATGTCATATTTGGCAATCTTATCAGGAAAGCAGCCATAGAGAGTACACAGAGGTGGCTGCCTTCCAGCAAAACTGTTTACAAAAACAAGCAGTGGGCTGGATTTGGCTCACAAGCTATAGTTTGATGATCCTGCTCTAGACGATTCAATCATCTGTAGTAGATGGCTATACCTTCTCTCTTTTCTCAAAACTTCTATACTTACTCCCCATCCCACGACAAGTCTTTGCCATTAATCTTGCTCTCTGTTTTATGAAAACATTTAAAGTGTCAAAGGGGAAGAGTCACATCTTCCATTCTTCCTGGATGTGAGCCCATTTTACTTTGTATCCCCTCCTATCACTGTGGATGAAATGCCCATGGTTCTTTTGGAGGTCAAGTCCACCTCTTGTGCACTGGATCCTATCCCCTCCTCTACTTAGGGAAATGGTCCAGAAATCCACTCCTCTCTTTCCTACACTATTAATTTTTTTCTTTTTGCTGGACTATTCATTTGACATGTAAATATGCAATAACAGTCATCTAAATAAAGGAAAGAAAATAAAAAGATGAAAGAAAAAAACACATCCCTTGACCTCACATTCCTCTTTAGCTACAATCCCATTACTTTGTTCCCCCTACAGTAAATAATAGTGAGTTGCTTATCCTCATTATCCTCCTTATTTCTCCTCCTGTTCTTTCCTGAACCCACTCCCATCAGATTTCTATACCTACCATGTCACTAATGCAACTCAATACAGTTGACCTACCCCAGTTGCTTTCTCATTTCTGGTGTCTCCAGTATTCACTATTTCAATCCTCATTTTAGTCCATATCTCAGTCACATATAAGACAATTGATATTAGGTTATTAAATATGAAATGTCCTATTTCCTTACATCCTTAGCTTGACAGTTGCTATTTCTGACATTTCACTTTGACACTTGCTATTTTATGTTTATGGTGAAGGTACATCCTCAGTCTTTCAAATGCCCATTTTAGCTTGTGATTATCTATCAAACTTTTTTTTTTTTGAGCACTTTTTGTGAAAACATGGATAAGTCAAAAACTTGTGCTATTTTCGAATATGAATTCTGTTGTGGAACCAGTGCAGCCCAGACAGCTCGAAATATCAACAAAGTGTTTGGAAAGGATGTGGCTGATAAACGCACAGTATGTTGGTGATTTGAGAAATCACATTCTGGTGATTTTAATCTTGAAAATGAGCCACGTGGGTGACCCGAGACCAAGGTGGATAATGATGAGCTGAAAGCTGTAGTGGAATCAAATCCATCTCAACCTACACGTGAATCAGCAGCAAGGTTTGATGTTACTATTCCACCAATATTGGACCATTTGAAACAAATCAGCAAGTAAAGAAGCTGGATAGATCGGTTCCACATGAATTAAAAGAGCTTCAGAAGAGAGGTTTTCTGGAAGCTTGCCTTTCTTTGCTGTCACAACATAAAGATGAACCATTTCTACAATGTATTTTTATGTGTGATGAAAAATGGATTCTTTTTGACAATCTCAGATGTTTGGCATAATGATTGGATAAAGAGAAAGTGCCAAAACACAGTCCAAAACCGATGCACCAAAAAAAAGCTAATGGTGTCTGGTGGTCCAACAGTGGCATTACCCACTATAGCTTCATGAAACC
>CAUYSK010126363.1:0-21152 GCA_963575035.1 Avahi laniger | reverse complement strand
CTATTTCTTACGCTGGTCTGGAACTCCTGGCCTCAAACAGTCCTCCCGCCTGGGCCTCCCAAAGTGCTAGGATTACATGCGTGAGCCACCACACCCAGCCTGGAATCTGATTCTAGGCAACTATATCTACAAAGATTGTAGAATTACTGGAGTTGGGACACAGGGAGGAAAACTCCCAGGTTCATTAGTTTGTTTTTGCATTCCAAGTTACCTGTGGGCCCTTTTGTTATTCAAAGAATGCTTATCTTTGAAGATGAGTAAATTGTTTTCAAGATCTAAATTCCTTGCCACGATAATAATGAACAATGTTACAGACTAACTGGAAGAGTGGTTTAGTAAGTTGAGTTATGATTATGATCCTTCATTTCCAGACTAGTTCCCCTAACTAACCTTATACTCAAATATGAAAAAGTATACCACAGAAAATGTCATTTACTCTCAGATTAAATAAAAATGATTAAACTTGGCTGGGCGAGGTGGCTCACACCTGTAATCCTAGCACTCTGGGAGGCTGAGGCGGGTGGATCGCTCGAGGTCAGGAGTTCGAGACCAGCCTGAGCAAGAGCAAGACACCTGTCTCTACTAAAAATAGAAATTATTTGGACAACTAAAAATATATATATAGAAAAAATTAGCCGGGCATGGTGGCGCATGTCTGTAGTCCCAGCTACTCGGGAGGCTGAGGCAGATGGATCCCTTCAGCCCAGGAGTGTGAGGTTGCTGTGAGCTAGGCTGATGCCACGGCACTCACTCTAGCCCAAGCAACAAAAGCGAGACTCTGTCTCAAAAAAAAAAAAAAAAAAGCATCATGGCTGCTCTGTGAGCACTGGATTGAAGGAACACAAGAGGGAAACAAGGAAGGCGCCATCAGAATGCACCATCAAGATGAGAAGAGAAAGTGGCTTAGGCCAGGCAGGAGTGGGTAGTGCTAGGGAAAGGATCTGGGATCTATTTTTGGAGGTAGAACGTGCTAGGACTCTGTTGATAAGAGAATTAATTGTACAGCGCAGATAAAGGGAGTCACATGCAGGAGCACCCAATAAACGGGACACCAATGGACGAAAGAATGTTTAATCCTTCACTTTGAAAATTAAAATTTAGCTAAAACCAAATTTAAGGAAGTAATTTAAAATCTCCAGTTCTGCCCGGTTGCCCCAGGGTGATGAAGGTGAGCTGGCAATTTTGATGTTTGAAAGTTCTTTTTTTTTTTTTCCTTCTCAGAGGGTACCCTGATGTGTTTAAAAGTTCTGAAAGAAGAAAACCGAAGGTGAACACCCGGGCAAGAAAAGGACAATAGAAATACAGCAAAAAATCCCATTTCTGGAAGGTTGCACGAGACAGTGTATGTACCAACATTCTTCCTAAGGGGGTCTTAGAAAACCAAGGAATGATTTCAAATAAGAAAAAAATATTCTGAAAAATATAGGTGTCTACTTAGGAATCTGACACTGGCATTAACAGTTGATTGTCAGCCGTGTCTACAATGGAAGATTCACATTAAACAAGGCACTGACTGGAGTCCATGCCAAGCCACTTCCAAGTGGCTGTTCAAAGATTTTTAAACATAGGGGACATTGTTTATGAGATGTAACCTGATCACCCAAGCAAAAGTGACTCAGATTCCACAGCAACTGTGGAGATTAAAGAAGTGTTTTAAGGACAAACTTCACATGAATCCTAGCACCCCTGTTGTAAATTTACTCACCAAATAAGAGCTTTCGGGAGAAACTTCAAGGGATAAAGACAATTCACTCTTCAGAGAAAGACTTTCAGAACTGCACTTTCAGATCGAAGCATGAAGCATAAACACCACGAAAACCGTGGGATTAAAGGGCATTATGAGGCATTATTATATTTTGTATAGAGCCCCAAAATAATAGTAAGGTAACAACAGCTTCCGTTTACTGAGCTAAGTGTTGTATGTGCATTAGCTTTCATTCTCCAGTGGATTTATCCTGTGCCCTTTGC
Source organism: Avahi laniger (assembly GCA_963575035.1). Taxonomy (NCBI): domain Eukaryota; kingdom Metazoa; phylum Chordata; class Mammalia; order Primates; family Indriidae; genus Avahi; species Avahi laniger. The sequence goes on along the minus strand of CAUYSK010126363.1, from coordinate 19,184 downwards.
AGATGAGGGGACGGGGTCCATAGAGGCTGCCTGACGTGCTCAAGGACACCCAGCTGTTGAGCCGTGTCCAGGCTCGCACCGTGGTGAGTCAGTGGAAGCCCCTCTCCAAACTCTTAGAGTAAATTAATTCAGTACTTCTCAGCATGGGGGAGAGAACAATGAAGAGATCACTTTCAGAGACTAATAATAACAACTAGCCTTAATTAAGCACCTGCTGTGTGCCCAATTCCAAGGCTGAGCGCTTTAGTTAGATCATTTCATTTGATTCACATGATAACCCTAGGAGTAGGGAGTAGAGATTATTTTCACTCTACAGCTGAGGGACCTACAGCTCAGATAGGTTCAGTAACTTATCCAAGGTCACACAGCCAGGGAGGGCTCATAAAGGATTTAAAACTCTGTAATCAGACTACAGGGCCTACATGTTTAGCCAATCCACTGCAGGGAAGCCAATGAGAAAGGAATCACAGGTAGACAGGGAATTAGACAGAAGTTGAGATACAACTCAGATATAGTCTCGTTGCCTCTCATGTATATTTCCTTTCACAGCAAGTAAAAAATGGTAATTAAAGTATGATTTGTGGAATTATTTGTTTAGTGTATGCTTCCATTTGATTAGTTTGTAAAACATTTGTCTTTTTAAATGTCTTTTTCCAGGTGCCTTTCACAGAATCTGCACATAGCAAATACTCCACCAGTATATTTTGTTTTGTTTTGGGTTTTTTTTTTTTTTTTTTGGTTTGAGTAAACGAAGCAATAATGGGCAAGGTGAAGGGGAAGTTCAAAAAACCATAAAATAAGAAAATTAGGAATCATTATCCCAAACTACAAAACAAGCACTTTGCTTTCTGCCTTCCCAAATTTCATCTCATTCTTTCTTCCAGAATCTTAATTCTAGCCCAGTTTTGATCACTAGATCAAAAATTATTCTACGTGTCTGTCTTGGTCCCTTTGGGATGCTATCACAAAATACCATAGACTGAGTTGCTTATAAACAATAGACATTTATTTCTGACAGTTCTGTAGGCTGGAAGTCAGACATTGGGGTGCCAGCCTGGGTGAGTTCCAGTGAGGGCCCAATCCCGGGTTGCAGACTGCCCACTTCTCATTGTATCGCTGGGGTGGGGGTGGGGGTGCAGTGAGAGAGCTGTCGAGCGCCCTTTCTAAGGGGGAATCTTAGATTCTTATTTACCCAGCTTCCGTCTCTGCTCCTTGCAGCTCTCCAGTGTTCCAAGTCACTCACACTGGAGGCAACCACGTGGAATGATCAAAGTAACAGATTAGAAGAACACCGTCTCCAGTAATCCCACTTGGCCATGGGAGATGATACTGCCCAGTGGTTAAGTCTAGGAGGGAGACCTAGGACTTGGAACTCAAGGCTGCCTAAATGGAAAACTCATGTTCCCTCCATCCAGAAATAAACGTAGATGAAAGCAAACCCAAACGAACGTACTTCTCTTGGCAGGATTGCATGCAGTCTTAAGATTTTCAAGCCAAATACACCCAGCTTCAAAATCTGGATCTGCCACTTGAGAAATCTGGGCAGCTTCCTTTATTTCTCTAATCCTTGATCCTATAGGAATAATAATAGAACCCCCTTTCAGAGTCAAGATAAATAAGTGAAGGAGTATAAAGCATTTAGTACAATGGCTAAAAAAAAAAGTGCTTGATAAATGATTGCCATTATTAATGTTATTATTATTAATGACCCAATATATAGCCAACTATTTACTTATAGAAAGACGTTCCAAACTTTATGCAAAACGGAAATCTTCACTTTCCTCTCATGTTTTCTTCTTCCCCAAAAGGAAAAAGAAACTTATAGCCAAAACAAAAATGATGGAACCACGCAAAGCTGGTGCAATGCAGTCTACTTTTGAGGTCACCATGTTTATACTGAGGCGATATTGGTGTCTTCTTAATGCCGTGAGCACAGAGAAGTGCAGCACAGAAATTCCAAGTGGCACCCTCAATTTTCATTTTGTAGCTTTCTTCAGCCTATTCTCCTAATGATCGTGTGTATTTTTCTAGGTATGTCTTTTCTGTGTAATCTCTCCCACCCCCACTTTTTGTAAGCATGAAGATTAAGTGGACAAAGACAAATTCAATTAAACCGCAGGCTTTGCTGACCAGCAGCTATTTTTCTTGAGAAGCGGAATCCAAACATCACAGGGGTGGGGACAAGTGTGCAATGTGCTTCTGAATGGAAGGGAGGCAGGACTGGAGTATAAATCACACGACAAACTGAGCCCTCCTCTATTAATCTTTTATTCAGAAACAGACACTGTTTTAGGGGGAAATTAAAGGCAATCAATAAGCAGGCCTGCCTGGGCGGCTACTGAGCTCAAGATGCAAATATTATTCCAAATTCTAGATTCCAAAGAGATCCCTGCATTGATATGTTAATAGTCTCCTCGTGTTTCTATGACCTCAGATCCTGGCAGGGCATGAAGCGCTACTTACAGGAAACAAAAGAAAAGCACGTTGTAGAATAAACATTCGCTAAGTGGACTTTGACTGTAAACCCCAACTTGTCATGTGCTAACGGATGGAATGCTCTACCGGGCAGGTGCTGATGCATCGAACGTTTAATATGTTTATGTGTCTGAAGAGCTGCCATGACTGATTCTTGATCTGGTATCACCTGACATTTCAGCATCACACGGTGCACAAGACAGCAAATGTTTTGGTGCTGTCGTCTCAAATAAAGGCAACCCTTGGCAAGTAGAAATAAACAAAATTCAGTTGCCTACAAATCAAAGATGATTGCAATCCAGTGTTGGTTACCTGTGTAAATTCCCAGAGTCAACAACAAATTCAGAGAATACTTATTTAGCACCTATTATGTGCAAGATATTATGCTAGGGCCCTGGGGATACACAAACAGACGTGTTTAGCACTCAGCTTATATTTTTGGGGACAAATGGGTAATGAACAATTTTTAAAATGATGATAAATCAGGTTTTGGTGAGTGCTATGAAGAACAAAACCAGATCATAAAAAAGAGAATAGCGGAGGGGTTAGGGAAGGGCCTTTCCAAAGAAACCATGTATGTATGGAAATTCAAGGAGGCTGCTCTGCAAGAACAGCACCCAGGCAGAGGAACAGTAAGTGCAAAGGTCCTGAAGCAGGCAAGGACTTGTGTTTGAGAATCAGAACGTTGCCCAGTGTAGCTAATTGTGGTGGATGATACTGAGTCTCCCCACCAAGCAGGAGCCAGATCATGCAGGATCATGTAGTTCACAAGACTTTATTTTAAAAAGTAAGTATAATATTCAAAAAATTATGTCCTCCTATCAGTAAAGATACATATCTCTTCTCTAACCCTTCTCTATATATCTCTTCTCTAAAAAACATACTAAAAGAATCAATCTCAAAGGTTGACCGAGCATGTATTTTTAAAGGATTTGGGTACACTAATACTTATGCATTTAGTATGTTCTTACACATTTATTAAATTCTAGAATGACCTATGTCTGGCCTCGATATTTGTTCATCGAGGTCGATTTTTCTAGCTAATTGACTCTTCAAGATCTAAATTCAAATAGAGGCTGATCTAATGTCATGTTTCTTATCTTTTACGTGAAAGAAATTTATAATACTTCTCGGGAGTATCTTTCCAAGCAAAATAATCATCTACAATGTGAGGCTAAATATTTAATAAAAACTGATCTCTTTTAAAAGTTTTCAGCGCGAAGTTGGCGTGGTCGCCCGCCTTGGAGACGGCCCCCAGGCTGCCGGTATCGGGTCCGTGCGGCCATGGAACAGGCGGAAGTGATCGCCGGGAACAGGCGGAAGTGATCGCCGGTTACTTCCGGCGTCGGGTTAGGAAAGACGCTGCGGCAAATCACGGAGCCCAGGGCTCGCTGAAGCTTTTCCCCGCCTTCTCCAACCGAAGTTATTTCTTCAGATTTCCTAGGTGGCCTGTCTTCGGCAGGTGACAACAGAAAAATAACTGACCCTACCAATGGTGGACGTGCCTTAAGGCTTCTGGATTATTCCAAGGCAAGAGGCCGCTGGGGAAGGGGAAAGACTGAACTTGTGTTGCTCCGGGGAGGGAAGGTTTCAGAATTCTGAATAATACCAGCGTCAAGGAAGCAGGAGAGAGCTAACTGCCACACTCTTTGCTGCTGCTGAACCTCCTGGCTGTGTGACACCTGGCCAGTACCTTAACCTCTCTACGCCTCAGGCGCCCCATCTGTAAAATGGGGACAAAATAACACCTGTTTCGTAGGCTATTTGACCAGCGTATGAGTTAATTTGTGGAAAGCACTTAGTGCTGTGCCTGGCGCGTGGCCTGTGTCACACGTATGTTTGCGATGGTTAAGAACCCACACTAAGGGAGTGTTTCGGGTTCTGCACTGAGGTCGGCATGATAATTAATCCCATTTACAGAAACTGAGGCTCTGGGATGTGAAACAGCTTGGCCACTGTCACATGGCTTGTGAGGAGTGGCACTGAGATGGAAGCCGTTGCTTCTGCTCCAGGAGACTTTGCTCTTAACGTCTGTGTTATGGTTAGGTCCAAAGAGATTTTGATCTATAAATTCACACATAGAACAACTAGCTTAAAAGGATATTTTAGAAAACTTTTGTAATGATGGATAGAAGTGTTTTGGTTGTATTTTGTTTTGGTGTTGCACATGATTTCTTCTCTGTCTCCCTTCCCAGCAATGAGGATATGTAATTTAGTTAATAATTTTTTTTTTTTTGAGACAGAGTGTCACTGTGTTACTCTGAGTAGAGTGCTGTGGCGTCAGCCTAGCTCACAGCATCCTCAAACTCCTTGGCTCAAGCGATCCTCCTGCCTCAGCCTCCTGAGTAGGCACACACCATGAGGCCCGGCTAATTTTTTCCTGTTTTTAGTAGAGACAGGGTCTCACTTTTGCTCAGGCTGATCTGGAACTCCTGAGCTCAAGCCATCCTCCTGCCTCAGCCTCCCAGAGTGCTAGAATTACAGGTGTGAGCTACCGTACCTGGCCCTAGTTAATAATTTTTTTAAACAATAAATTTAAAATGTACTCAAATTCCAAAGACACCTCCAGGTGTGTTATTTCACTCTCTTAAGAATGACAGAGTTGAGCCCTAACATTTGACCAGTCTTCCCACTGAAGCACATGTTCAAAAACCAGAGGTTCTCACCCAGGGCTGATTTTGCCCCCCTCAGGGGACATTGGGCAATGTCCAGAGACATTTTTGGCTGTCACAACCTGGGAACAGGAGGCGGGAGATGCTACGGGCATATAACAGGTAGAGGCCAGAGAAGCTGCTAAACATCCCACAGTGCACCGGACAGCCCCATGACAAGGGATTATCTGTCCAAGAATGTCAACAGAAACCCTGGCCTAAAGCAAAACCTCTTTCGTAAGGGGCAGGTTTTCTGCAAGGATATTCTGCAATGTCTTCTTTCTCTGCTGCATGAAGGCCTGGATGTATTCATTCTACTCTCTGCTGAGGTCATGCAGAGATGTGCCCTGGGACTGTGGCTCTGGGGCCAGGGACTAAGTGCCGAGAAGGGTATGATGGAAGAAAAGAAGAATAGAAGTGTTTATTGAGGCCTTACTCACATCACGGTCTGAACTAACTCCTTTAAATCAATGCAGTCATTATCTTTAAGACAGCCCTGCAAAGCAGGTGAGTTATTATGGCCATTTGACAGATGAGAACATCGAGGCTCAGGGAGGTTAAATAAGTAACTTTCCCAAGGTCACACTTCAAGGAATTGGGAGTTTAGGGATTCTAACTCAAGCTGCCTGAATTCTTCATTTTTTCTTGATGAATATTTTGTGAAAAGCTCCAAGTATTACCCTCTGAAGAGTAATCAAAACGGGCTTCCCTTGCCCTCACAGTGAGCAATTTGGGTCCAGTGTGCTTTAACTATGAGAATTGCCAATGTGCTGCTATTTTTCTACTCAGATCATGAACCCGATTGCATCAATTCTAAGTGGTGCAAGTGCATAAATTTTTGCTACAAAGTATCAGGCCAGGCTATTTATTTTCCCTTAACTCAAGCCTTTTATTTACTTGCCAAAGCCATAGGTCCTAAGAGTCCCCTCTGTGGAAGCATATACAAATGACAGTAAAATCTTGACTCACTGGAAATTGATTATATAACGTCTTCTTTTTTTTTTCTTATTTTTTGCCCCTGTGCCCTATTTTTAGAAATCATGTAAATCACAAGAAAATAACCTAATATTCAAATTTTACTTTTAAACCACTACCAAGGAAGTCTTGAGGTCAGCCTTAAGTGCAGCTCAAACTGCTACACGTTTGTCAGGACCCAACAGGATCACAGGGTCCAGAGGGGGAACCCAGATCAGACCACCGACCATTACAGAGATTCGATCGTGTTCAGACACTTACTAAGGAAGGAAAATTCAGAAATGCTTAAAGGTTTTCAACCACAAAGAACGATGTACCCAAGACTTTCTGTATGTCCTTGAACTTTGTGACAAGTGTCAGCTACAGCAAGGCCCCCCAAATCCCTGAGCAAGATAAAACCTATGGAGGAATTTTCCTTTTTGAGTGGGATCTGAATCAAAAACCTGCTACGATCCATCCTCTGCCTACATTTCCTACCCTCAGCTCTCCGCAGGCCAGCTTGCCCTGGTCACACCGGCTTTGCTCTGTCCCTGAAACGTGCCAAGCTCCTTCCTGCTCTGGCTCCTGCACTTGCTGCTCTCTCTGCCTGAAGGGCTTTTCCCAGATCGCTGATCCTTCCTCACCCTTTAGGTCTCTGCCCAGGCACCCCCATAAAAGCAGCCCCTACCGATCCACAAGTCCCGTTTTACCCTTCGTGGCACTTGTCCGTTCTCACCTTTGTCTCGGCCGCTTTTTATAAGGTGTCTGTAAAGACCCTACATGGTAGCGTCGTGCAGTTACGGGACACATGCTAACCCTTCGATTCCCCATGGCCACTTCACTGGCTGTAGAACTTTTAAAAACACTTAACCTTTTGGTTTCTTAGTTCCCCCATTTGTAAAATAGGAAGCCATAAAATGAGTTAATATAGAAAGAGCTTAGGATACTACCCAGCATGTATTAAGTACTACAAGAGAGTTATCATGTTTTAATAAATACAATTATTTTATTAATTATAATTATAACAAATATTCTATTAGATTCCACATTGATTTATAAATTAATTTTTCTACTTGTTAGTATTGTATTAGCTCCCCGACTACGAAGAAATTGCCCTGAGAGCAGAGACTCCAGAGCACGGTACCTGGCATGCAGTAGGTGGGCAATGATTGTGTGTTGAAGGAAGGAAAGAATGAAAATATTATCCTTCCTTTCATCGACTAGGATAATAATACTCCCAGTGGGGCCTGGGGGAACCCAGACAGAAAGGTTTTATGGAATCTGAATAGAAAATCCTCAAAGATGATATTTTAGGGAGATATCTTAAGAGGTCAGAGAAAGTCTGGTGCCTTTGTCGGGAGGTGGCCCCTCTCTCCTCCCGGGGAGCTAACCCGGATGGAAGCACAGCGAGTCGCAGCACGTCCGCGTGGCCGGCAGGACCCTCTTCCAGGCAGACACGGTCGCCGAATGATCCAGCATTCCATAGGAAGTTGACCTCACTGCCTGCTCCCTGGAGAATCAGAAAGTGATAACCCGAATCCTTTCATTTCTGAGCCTGTGTTTATTTGGGTTGGAAGAGAACTTTGAAAACAAACTTAAAATGTGAAATGTAAGGCTTCAGAGGAAGCTAAAAATAGCTAGGTGGGACTATTTTTTCACTGATTGTTATTAGCAGTACTTGCGCTGGTCAGCCTTGGGAGCAAAGGACGAGGAAATGGTGCTTTTCTTCAAAGGAGCGGAGGAGGGAGGAGAGTCTGTGGTGGCAGATGGCTCCAGATCCTATGCTCTGGCAAGCATCATCTTTAATAACATCTGTTTACGCAGAACGTTCTCATTTTCTAACCACTGACCTGGGCGGTCAGCAGTTTGGAGGTGTTTGGTTTTACATTTTCCGCAATTCTCCCACATTTAATCTGCTGAAATGTTTTAAGTCTCATTTCAAAGCATTCACCTGGGAATAGAATATCAGTGAATATATGTCTCCTGGGGACCCAGCAACTGCCTTTCCTCTTGCACGCCACTTACTAAGTGCTTACCTTGAATGACATCTTTAGCGTTTCATACTCACTATCTTGTCTCTAATAAGTGACACGTTTTTAAAAACTATTTTACACACAAAGAAACTGAGGTTCCCGACTTGACCAAGTCCACATATCTAACGGAGCCAGAGTTCAAAGTCAGGTGCGTTTAAATCCGAATCCTGTGCTCTTTCCTCACTGCAGGATATGCGTCTGGCCAACAGAAGTTCTTGGAGCGAAGCTTCGGAACAGTCAATTTATTCATCCAATATATACTGAGTGATCGATCTGTGCCAGGCTCCGTGCAAGGAACTAGATGTAGCAGTTAACAGCAAGGACAACAAAAGCCCTGTTCTTGTGACTCTCACACCCTACGTAAGCAAAGAAACAGATACATACATGCTCTGTCCACTGGTCGTTAACTCTGTGAAGAAGAATAAAGGAGATTGGGGAGGTGAGTGAGACATTTTAGAGAGGGTGGTCAGGGAAGCCTTTCTGATGAGGCGATATTTGAGTAAAGACAGGACAAAGTGATGGGTGGAGCTAAATGGCTATTTGGCAGGAGGAACCTTCTTCCTATCAGGAAGAAGGGAAAAGTGAATAGTTGTCTTAGTCTGTTCAAGCTACTATAACAAAATAGCATAAACTGGTGGCTTATGAACAACTTATGTATTTCTCACAGTCCTGGAGGCTGAGAGGTCCACTGTTGAGGTGCTGGCAGATTTGGTATCTGGTGAGGGCCCAGTTTCTTGTTCATAGATGATGCTTTCTCAGTGTGTCTTCACATAGTGGAAGGGAGACGGCAACTTTCTGGGCCTCTTTTATAAGGGCACTAATCTCATTCATGAGGGCCCCACCCTCATGACCTAATCACCTCTCAAAGGCTCCACCTCCTAATATCATCACACTGGGGATTAGATTTCAACATACAAATTTTGGGGGACACAAACATTTAGACCATAGCAATAGTCATGTGGTAATTGGTAGACACTGCTAGTTGCTCATCCAATATCCCATCTCAGCTGGGTGCAGTGGTTCACGTCTGTGATCCCAGTAATTTAGGAGGCCATGGCAGGAGGATCACTTGAGGCCAGGAGTTTGAGACCAGCCTGGGCAACATAATGAGACCTGTCTCTAAAAATTTTTTTTTTTAAATTAGCAAGATGTGGTTGCACGCTCCTGTAGTCCCGGCTACTTGGGAGGCTGAGATGGGAGGATCTCTTGAGCCCAGGAGTTCAAGGCTGCAGTGAGCTATGATTGTACCACTGTATTCCAGCCTGGGCAACAGAACAAGACCCTATCTCTAAAAAAAATAATAATAAATATATAAATAGATAAATAATAATAAATAAAAAATATCCTATCTCCTTTTCTTTCTTATTAACAAAACCTTGGAATTATTCAGGGTGCCAGGAAGCCCAGCTTAAAAAAAAAAACTTGATTTCCCCAATTCCCTTGCAGATTTTTTTCTTGATAAAAAGACAAAATTCTGCTAGCATGCACATTTGTCACTTTCTTCTCTTCCTTCCCATGTAGAACCTATCCCCAGGCCTTGTGACAGAGCAGCCACCATGGCACCATGCAGTGGAGAGCCACAGGCACAGGGTGAGGAGGCTGCAAGAGAGAAGGAGCTTGTGTTCTTGATGACGTCCTTGAAATGCCCCAGCAGCCCTGCAGTCTAAGACTTCTGATTATGTGGAAAAAATGAATACAATCCTATTGGTTAACCCACCGTTTGGTAGTTCTTGCTGCCTGCAGCCAAGACAATCTAACCTGTAGGGAAGCAACTGGGAGTATTTGCTACAGAGGAGAACCTGGATGTTCCACACGAGGAAAACTTGCAGTGACTTTTGCTAATCCGGCCAGCTCAGCCGAGCTCAGGGAGAAATCTTCTCCATCCACAAAAGCGTACAGTGGAGTTGCACCATCCGTGCATTTAACTTGCCAAATAAGCAGAAGGAGAGAGAAATGCCTTTATTGACTTTCTTCAAACGTCCAAGTTCAAACTAGACCCTGGCCTTTGATGTGTCCAGAGGAACGAAAGCCACAGACAAAATGCCAAGAGAAGCAAAAAAAGTTCACCCCTGGCTCTTGAGCTTCCAAGAACTCCAGTCCTAGCAATTAAAGATGCCATTGATCTTCTGCCTGTGAGCTTCTTCCTAGCAACAGACACTGATGTACAGATCTGGGACTAAACTTTACACACATCTAGTGGTAGAAGAAAAAATATTGCACCCTCAAAGAAGGCAGGGGAGACAACACAGATCAATCAATTATCATTTATCGAGTATAGTTTCCTGTAGGGTTAAACTTAGAGAATTTAAGAGAATCAGAAAATGCCAATACTGCCTTTAGGTTCATATTCTATTTAATAATAATAATAATCAATTAACTAAGCTAAGTGACATTTTTGAGCACTTACCATTTGCCATGGATGGTGCGACACATTTTATGTGGCTTTTTCTCATGTAACCCTCACAAGTGTGTGAGAGAGGAGCCATCATTAGCCCCATTTTACAGACGAGGAACCGAATGCAGAACACAACCAAGCAATGTGTCCAAAGCCACGCAGCTCTTACGTAGCAGCTCTGCACCGCACATCCAGGGCAGCAGACCCCCCACACTGGCATGCTAGCATCACACATCCCATCCATGAGCCTGCTCCACCCCAGCGAAAGGCATCTGAAAGCAACTCCCAAATTTAGGGGTACCCATTCTGTTTATTTCAGTATAGTGCTGTCAAAACCACAATCCAACAAAGATAGTTTATAGAGAGCATAGCTTAATTGTACAAGTTACTCAAACACCCACATCTTTCAAGGCTGAGAACCAGGTAAAGACATTATCTCTTGCTCATGAAACACCAGTGCCTTTCTTGAACATGCAGTCCCTGGTGTTTCAGAATGAGTCTCCAAATGGCTACTCTGTCTCCAAGGAGTCTGTGACCCGAAAAGAGGAACAATCCAAAAACACTGGTCTCCTTCCGTGTCATGTTTGATTTTGCCACATTAGTGCTTCCTGCGTACCAAGCACTTCATGCAAAATCCAACGTTTCATCCTCACCGCAAGCCCCTGTGTGAGGTCAGCACCATCCTGCCAAGTTTTCAGATGGACAAACAGAGACTCAGAGATGTTGAGGATCCTGCCCAAGTCTCACAGATCGTGTGTGTGGGAGCCCAGGCACCACCACAGACAGGAAGCGTGGCCCTGCACGCGGGCAGCCAGCCAAGAGAAACAGTCAGTGAAAACTCAGCCCTGGCTTCGCTCGCCATGCAGAGCTCTTGAAGATACCCACAGTGGCAGCAGCACCTGTGTGGGTTGGGGGGAGGGGGTCCCCTTTTTCTGATTAGCACAGTAACCACATGGGCCGGTGTTGGTGGAAGCCAGTTAAAATTGAGTTCATTGGATGTTCATAAGCATCACCGGGGCAAGGATGGAGACTGAGGTTTTTCTTCCTTACCATCCTTGGCCAAGTTTCTTAGCCTGGCTGTACCTCAACTGTAAGCTGAGAGACTATAAGGTTAATGACAGCATCTAGCTTACAGGGTTGGTGTGAACATTACATGAATTAATACTTGTAAAGCACCTGAAATTGCCCCTGCCATAAGTGAGCCATGCTTATTATTTCTTATTATTATTATTGTTGTTGCTATTTTTCTATCACTTTTGTACATGGTAGAAATCTATTAAAACACGCACACACACGAACACGCACACGCACACGCACACACTTGCATTTGGCTCGGGTTACTTTTGTTTTCCCTTAAACAAAAGCCAACAGGTCGCCATGTAGATGTCTCCATCCTGCCTTTTCAGTTACTGTTGCCATGAACAAGGATTCTTAACATGAGGATCAAAGTCCACCTTTAAGACAATTCAGTCTAAAAGTTAATCAAGGAGACGAGAGAATCTCAGCCCCATTCTTTTGTTTCCTGCTCTGGCTCTGCTGTGTCATAGTTGTTTTCCATTCTGATTCAGTCTTCCTTTCTGTAAAAGCAAGGACACACCCCTCGCAGAGGAGGGAGCCTGCGATTGTCTGGGATTATCATCTGTGTCTGCAGAATCATGTCGCCACCCACTCATGGGCATCTAGTGTGGTCCTCTAAGATCAACAGCTGCACCCCCACCTCGGGTAATAAACAAAGCAAAAATAGACGCGTGCCTGGAAGGATTAGCAAATGCTCCTGGTGTGTACCTGATGACAAAGGTAAAATTAGTCCCTTCCCTAAAGTCTGAAGCAGGTATTTGGGGAGAATCGTGCTTATGGAAGCCTCCTCTCTGGATTTAATCGTGCTGTTAGCGATTTTTCCATGACCTGTAGCACGAGATGAACCCTGGAGATTCCTGAATAAAACCTGCCAGGAACTGTACTTGCCTTCACTGAGAAGGCTGAGCAAAAGAGACTCCGAATCCTAAACTCTCTGGCCAGTTGTTGACATGCATGAGTTGGCCTTTCATGCCTTTTCCCCCTCATCTATAACATGAAGATTGCTTACTCGGACACCCTCTTGGGTTGCTAAAAGAATCAAATAAGAAATAATATGGTAATAGTGCTTTGAAAAACCCAATAACAAAATCTAACATTTGGATCAAGCTTTCAAAGGGCCTTTGCTTTATCTCATTTGATCAGCGGAAATGAAAAATGTTTATTTGCATGATCCTCATTTAATACGGACACATTCTAAAAGATGGGTGCCAACAGACTTTTTCTAACACACTTCTGTAGTCCGAAAGCCCCAGGGACACGACAAACTTCTGCCAACCCGAGGAGTACCCTGCAAAGTTAAAAATCCCAGCCTTGAGAACATAACTTGCCCACTTGACAGATCTTAACCAAAATCTGCCCATGCCGGTCATTTATTCTTTCAGTGCATGTGATTAAGGCTTCAGTAATTAAGTCCACTGTTCTCCTAAGACAAGCCAGTTTCAGATTCTTAACTGGAAAAGCTTCTAGACCTGCGCCGTTGCCAGCAGCCACCATTTCGCTGAATTCCTGGTGTGGGTGCAATGGAGAGGCAGGAGGGCTAAGCCTGCTCTGACTCCCGTCACTGCCTTCCTCGGGCTCTTTCTTAACTTCCTCTTTAACCCAACTGTCAGGACAAAAGTAAACAAAAGTAACAGGCAAGTTAGTGAAACTTCAATTAAAAGATACTCTGAAAGCAAGAGTGCAACCAGATTGTCTTACAGCACATTAACCAAAGACCAAAATTTCTTTGCACACAGTCTAGAGGATCCCCCAGGACCTATTGCGTCCCTCTTAGCCTCTGAAAGAGGCTAGTTTTTACATGTAATTTTTTTTTCTTTAATATTCAAAGGTATGATTGGATGCCTTTCTCTAGTAGGGTGTGTATTTTAAAGGCTAGATTGTAAAGATCATCCGCTATTGGGATGTTTCCTATCCCTTTTAAAAAATCAAACACACACAAAAACCACAGTTGTAAGCATAAAAGAAGAGTTCATAACTTTAAGCACAGTTTGAGAGAGAGAGACAGAGAGAATCAAACTTTTCTCTCTTGTTCGATAGGGAAGTTTCAATAACGATTTTAGGTAGTCTACCTTGTTCAGGGCGAGGCAGAATTCTAAACCAGCTTCCAAACATGGTTTAGCAAGGAATGCCTCAAACCAGGAAGTTCTTTTGTGTTCTGGAGCTTTCTGATTGTTAGAAGTTAAAGGGCTTTGTGCTTAGTACGTAGCTGTTTTATTGGGTGTTTGTTTTTACCAGTTAATTTTATTTTTTTTTTAATTTTAGATTACACAGGTAAAGGAAAAACACTGGAGCATGTATGAGCGAAGATGGAAACTCACCCTCCTCTCTGGCACACGCACCTTCCCCCACCCCCACCCCGCTTCTCATTTACTTCCTGTGTTAATGGCAAAAACGTATTCTTCTCTCCTTTTTTATATTTTTACACACACATGCAGATACATGCCCCTTTTTTAAACACAGAGGAAATCATACAGCATTCACCCTTCCTCAACTATGCTTTAATCAACAATATTGCTTGGTGATCAGTCCTTGGCCAAACCTGTCTCATTCCTCTGAGGTTTCTTTGAAGACTCTTGCTCACTTACAACCACGCTGGTTTTCCACTGCCTTCTAGAGGCCGCCTCACCTCTTCTCAGGGAAGGCTTCAAGCACGCGAGGGAAAGCCCACCTCCTCTCTCAACCGAAGGATAATGCCTTCCCGCTCTCGGAAACAGCATTACTGCACCCTGTCGCCCTGTGCTGGTCTCAGTACCCAACAGACAAATGACACTTTTCCTGTGAGCTGTGGCTTTGAGTTTTCAGGACCAGAGCAAGTCCTAAAGTCAGAAGGAGACAACGGTCATCGTTTTTTACAAGGAGCTGTGTGCCTTGATGGAGACAGAGGTTTAACCACAAAGACAAACTGCTCAGCACACCCTGCCTGGCTGGAAGAGCATCTGTTTTCTTTCCCTCTCCTGGTTACTAGTGGGTTTTGTCACCTGACTCACGAAGATGAGGTGGCTGAAACGACAGGCGGCCACAGAGCTCCAGGAAATACAACAGTGTGCAGCTCCTTCCTGAGGTGTGAGTGTGTGTGTACGTGTGTGTGTGCGTGTGTGTGTGTGCGCGCACGCGTGCATCCATGCATGTTTGCATGAACACTTACAGCTGCAGCTCTTGGCTTAGAAAGAGGTTCTGACAGAGAAAAGGCAGGAACCTCCCCGGCAGCAGGCAAGCCAGCCCAGGAGCTGGAACCAGGCCCAGTCAGCTTCATTTATCCAGTAATTCATCCAGTCAGTAAGCGTCGGGCCACCTCTCCTAGGACAGCCTGCTGGTCATGGGCTTGACTCCGTGATCAGACTCCTGGATTCAAAGCCGGGCTCTGCCGCGCACTGGCATTGTGATGCCGTCTCTCTACTCCTCAGCTTCAAAATGAGGGAAAATATACATCTGAATCTATTATCCAAACCCTTATAGCCAAAATAGGCCTTGGAATTCCATATTTTTCATAATTTACAAATGTGATATGGTGCTTATGTCTAATATTACATAGCACCTCCGGCAGAGTGGAAGGCAGCGCCCCACACGTAACCGGACGCATCGACGCGCCCACAGAGAAACACAGGAAGGTCCACATGAAATGTGAGAAACGGGCTACACGTAGCCTCACTCTTGTTCAAGTCACATCATGCAGCCAAGTGAGTTGGATCAGAGCAGATCAGATTTGGCTGCAAAATTCATGTTAGAAAAGTATGGCTCTCACAGTTTCTTAGACTTCAGAAATTGCGGATGCAGGTTTGTGCAATCTTAAGAGTAGCTACCTGCTGGGGTGGGGAGGAAGATGAAGAGGGATAACACGTGTTGAGAGCACTCAATCAATATTCAGTAAATATTTGTGGAGTGTTATGTGCCAGGCACGGTGCTGGAGCAGCTGCCCAGTAATCACAACCAGGGTCGCCACACATTTTCTGCAAAAGTCCAGTAGGCAAATATCTTCACTTTGTGGGGTACACAATTTCTATGGCAACAACCCAACTTGCTCAAAAGCAGCCATGAGCAATATGTAAAAGAAAAAAAAAGGACATGGCTGTGTTCCAATAAAACTTTATTTACAAAAAGAGACGCAGGGCCAAATTTGGCCCATGGACCCTAGTTTGCAAATCCCTGATCAGGACTGACAAGACTCTGTAGCTCTTCATGGTGCTCACCTTTTAATACAGGAGACAATCAACTAATCAGTGCATAAAATACATGCCCAATCTGATCGCGAGGGACATGAGAAGAACACAAAGAGGCTGCCGGATAGAGCGAGAGTAGGGAGGGCAGGAGCAGCCTTGCAGAGGGTGGTCAGGGAAGGCTGCCGGGGGCGGGGACGTCTGAGCTAGACTTGCTGTGTGGACAGGAACCAGCGGCGATGAAGACCTGCAGGAAGTGTGCTCCTGGCGAGAGGACAAAGGCTACCTGGCAGCCTCGAGGAGGAGATGGTCCAGGGAGAGAACTGAGGTGTGGACCGGACGAGGTGAGTTCAGAAAGGCAGCTTGAGTTCCCTCACTTTCCTTTCTAATGTCCACTCTTGGGGACATCAGCTCTGCAGCAACCCTGGGCACAGAGGAGTCTGGGAGAGGCCTCGCAAAGTCTTGAGATGCAGCCCTTGCCCACAGGGCCCTCAATCTGACATGAAAAAATTCTCAAATAACCCACACCACCCCAAAGAATGAGACTGAAAACCAACAAGAAACGTCTCAAAGACCAATAGTCGACTCAGTTTTCCCTTCAGCATGATTAAGTCATTCTTACAATAACGCAAAACGGGCCCCCAAAGGCAACAGACTGTTTGTGCATACATTTAGATGTTTTAAAAGATAAAAACATGTATGGAACTGATAATCCCAGATTCAGGACAGTGGTTACCTCTAAGGGAAAAAGAAGGGATGGGAAAGAGTCCAGGAGGGACCCCCGGAGGATCTATGCTGTTTTATTTCTTTAAAACTAAAAAATAAAACAAGATCTGAGGTCAATATAATAATAATTCTAAGATTTTATAAAATTGAGTAGTAAGAACAGGGATGTTTCTCTTATTCCCTACATTTTGGGGTTTTTTTTAAGGGGAGATGGGGTCTTGCTATGCTGCCCTGGCCTCAAGCAATCCTCCCAACTTATCCTCCCAAAGTGCTGGGATTACAGGCCTGAGACACCTCAACCAGCTCTTTACAAACATCTTTGACTTAGGCTTCACAGAGGGCAGCTAGAGTAATGTATCTGCTTCTCATTCAGACGGTGGCAATGTCTCACTTCGTGCAGCCTCTGGAAAACTCACTATAACTCATGAAAGACTGAGAGTGAGAAAGAAGCATCTTGGTATTGTTGTAGAATAGTCTGACATCACGAACACCCTAGTGCAGTATGACCACATCTTAACTTGACTATGTCTGCAATACCCTGTTTCCACGTAAGGTCACGTTCACAGGTTCCAGGGCTTAGGACTTCAACATCCTTTCTTTGGTTGAGGGGAGGGAGGGTACAAAATTCAACCCACAACAGTAATATTGGGACAATTTATCTTACTTTTGCTGTACTGAAAGTGCAACTTGATATCCAAGCATCCATGACTTTGAGAGGCAGTACAAGTTATTGGTAAAGGCATGAACTTGGGAGTCTATGACATGAATCCCAACTCTGTCCCCTTCCTGGCTCAGTGACCTTGGACCTCAGCAATCTCATCTACAGTTGGGGGATGAGATTAAAAGTCACTGTAAGAAACAGATGAACCTTGTGTATAAAAACTCGTAGTACGATACCTGACACAAAGTAAGTACTAAATAAATAGAGGCTATTTTTATTAATTCTAATTTTAGATTAAGGGCATGCAAGGCCAGCTTCATGGGCATTTGACTTGTGCTATCAAATAGGAGCCCTGCGACTGGCTTAATGCTCTGCTGTTACTGTCTTGATATTCTCCATACTTTATGAACATGAAGCCCCAATTGTGGTGGTTTTTTTTGGAGACAGAGACTCGCTCTGCTGCCCTAGTGGAGTGCAGTGGCGTCATCATAGCTCACAGCAACCTCAAACTCCTGGGTTCAAGGGATATCCTGCTCCCTCAGCCTCCCGAGTAGCTAAGACTATAGGCGCGTGCCACCACACCCAGCTAATTTTTCTATTTTTAGTAGAGACGGGTCTCGCTCTTGCTCAGGCTGGTCTTGAACTTCTGACCTCAATTGATCCTCCCGCCTCAGCCTCCCAGAGTGCTGGGATTACAGGTGTGAGCCAAGGCCCCAAATTTTTATTTTGCACTGGGCCCAGCAATCGAGGTGGCCAGTCTTAAGGACCCAACATATTTTTCCCCAGTATATTTCTTTACACAAGCATTGTTTCATTTCTTTCTTGGCATAGAAATTCACTTTTTTTTTTTTTCTTTTTTTCATCTCAGAGTCTGGTAGAAATCTTACTTTTTATGTGTCTAAATTGAATTGAATTATAGAAATGAGGTTTTCCATTTGACAGGGAGACACAAATTAGTGTAACTGGTATCATTGTCTTGTCAGCTGCCTCCTCGTCAAACCTTACAGCAGAAAGCGGCTTTTCGGTGGTTGTTTCCATGATCGTATGGTGCTGCCCATGGCTTTGGCATCAGAAGTCTGGTTGCAAGCAACAGACACCAGTGCTGGTCAGCTTAGGCAGAAAATACTATTAAAGACCATTGGTATCTGCAGTGAGCTGAATAATGCCCCTCTCTCTCCCCCACCCAAAAAAATTCATATCCACCCAGAACCTCAGAACGTGACCTTATTTGGAGATAGGGTTTTTGGTTAAGTGAAAATGAGGTTATACTGGATCAGGCTGGCTCAAAATCCTTTTGTAGGACTAGAAATCAATTTTTGACGTTTTCAGTTTCTATAGTGAAAGGCACGCTCTGCTTCCTGTCAAGAATGGTAGGAGAGGAATTCCCGAGGTTTAACAAGTGGGTTCAGATGGTGAGAAACTAAAAATAAGGATGAGAACTCACCATGGTTGGTGGGGACACCTCATCTCAGGACTTTCTCTGCTGGACACAGGAGAGGAGGAACTCCGATAACTGGCCTTTGGATCCAACTCCGTCTACACTGGCCATAGACCCTGTTTAAATATTTTTCCAAGTTTCTCATTTAAATGTAAAACTCAAACCACCGACAGGTGTCCTTAACTTTCTAGAAAAGCCTTAGATAAAAGATTCACCCAACTCCTTTGCGAAACTTCTTGAACCACCTGTGCACTGTACGTTCGTTAGCAGTTCCTGGGCCAAATGCATTGTTGATGTTGCAAGTTGTCTCCGCTGCTTTACCACCCATTTTGAACTCGAATAAGAAAATCGCTCGAATTTGCTTTTTGTCTAACATCATTTCCATAGTCTAAAATAAATATGAAATAAACAGCAAGCAATCAGTCATTAGCGAAAAAATAAAGCGAGAAATGTGTATTAAAATGATGGATAGGCCGGGTGCGGTGGCTCACGCCTGTAATCCTAGCACTCTGGGAGGCCGAGGTGGGCGGATCGTTCTGAGCTCAGGAGTTCGAGACCAGCCTGAGCAAGAGCGAGACCCCATCTCTACCAAAAAAATAGAAAGAAATTAATTGGACAGC
>CAUYSK010126362.1:0-10480 GCA_963575035.1 Avahi laniger | reverse complement strand
TGCTGAATGGAACAAAATAGGAAATTCAGAAGTAGATCACATATTTACAATCACCTGATTTATGATAAAGGGGTCATTGAAATTCAGAAATTAAAGATAGTCTTTCAACAAATTATTTTGTATTGACTGGATATGCATATGGGAAAAGAATACTGGAACCTGTCAAAGTATTTTCAAAAGTTAATTATAGATGGATTGCAGATGTAAATATGAAAATTAAGACAATAAATATAGGAGAAACATTGGAGAATATCTTCATTACCTTGAAATGATCAAAACCCTTGCCATGACAGAAAAATATAAAAGCAGGTATAGTAGTCTACACTATGATTTAGAACATCTATTCATCAAAAGACACCATTCATAAGAAATGAAAAAACAAACCAGAGTGAAAGGAAATATTTCTAATGCATATCTTTGGTATATACAAGACAGCAGACGGGTCTCCACAAGGCATAAAAAATTCCTGCAAATCAATAAGAGAAGAGCAAAGAAGTCAAGAGAAAAATGTACAAAAGAATCAATAATATATTTCACCAAAGAAGATAACAAATTGCAATTAAACCTATGAAAACAATATTTACTTTCAATATTCATCAAGAAAATGTGAAATAAAACCACAATAAAAACCAATAAATACCTACTAGAAAGTCTAAAATGAAAAAGACAAGTAATACCCAGTGTAGAATAGCTAAAAAAATTGTATATTGCTAACAGGATTATAAATCATACAAACATTTAGAAAAACTGTTTGGTGGTATCTTCTAAAAGTAAGTATGTTAGCATATGAAACATCTATTCCATTTAATCACACGTAAATATGTTCATCTTTACCAAAAGGTATATCTAGTAATTCTCACAGCAGTATAATTTCTAGGGAATCCAAACTAAAAATAACCTAAATTTCATTACAATAGGTTGGATAAATGAGTGGTGATATAGCCACACAACCGAATACTCTTCAGTAATGAAAATAAACAGTTACAAATATACATAGAAAACATATCAACAAATAAAATAAACCACACACAAAAAGTATTTTCTGCATCATTTTTTTATATAATGTTGAGCAATAAGCACAAGTAATAAATGGTGTTAGAATTCAGGTCAGTGGTTGCCTAGGAAAGGCAAGCCAGGCCGTAATGGAAATACGGCAGGAGAGAAGTTCTCATGTGTGGTAATGCACTGTTTCTTAATGTGGCTCTTGGTTACATGGGTATGTTGACTCTGTGAATACTCAGAAAACTATCCATTTTTTATTCTTTAATTTACCTCTGTGTATTTGATATACAAATAGAAATATTTGCATGAAAATTTCAAATTATGCAAAGTTCTTCAGCACAAAAGTGGCTTCAATGCTTAGTTTATCCGTTAGGCTTTATTCTTATTTGAATATGGCCTGATAATTCCGATTATATTGTCGAGTTTATGATCCTATAAGAAGGAGGCATTTTACATCTTCTTTCCTATTTTTAGTTCTTGTTAATTTAAAGATTATTCTGGGCACCTAGAACGACATAATCATAATTAAATGATTGTAAGGAATCTGAGGGAATTCAGATATCTACCGCAATGCAAGAAGCATCATAGATTAAATTAAACCTTTAGATTAGATTTTTCCAAGAAAATAGTAATATATCTTTATTTTGTTTTATTTTAGAACATATTTTACTTAGACCATTAAAAATGTACAACAATTGAACCACTAATTTGAGATTGATATCAAATTTTCAACAGAATAACTTTTTAAAAACATAAACAGCTTTAGATCTAATAATTATGTCCTAATAAAGGAAAATCATTTTGCTGAATATTTAGCTTATATTCTCAGTAGTTCATTACTGGAAAAGTAAGTAAATACCATTATGCTGATCATGTATTAATGACTATATGTAGCTGACAATTTGATAATGGACAGAGAGCAATTACCCATTGTAGTTTTAGTAGTTTATGCCTATTGTATCTATTGAAGTGTGAAGTATAAGAGCCAATATCAAACATATGCTAGTGGAAATATGTTATGTCCAGTATGGGTCATTTAACATGACTTTTTGCATCTTTAAAAAAGAGAATATCAAACTATGAATAGGTCTGAAGAGCTAATATTTGGTACATGATTTATTCTCAAATATTGACTGAATTTTCCATAATTTTGTGACATTGAACCTAGTTTCATGTAAAAAAAATGTTCTTTCTGAAATTAACTCTCCCCTTTTCCATGTAGGCTCTTTTCATTAAAAAATTTAGCAGTCAAAAATTTCCTCTAAATTACAAATCATGCTTTTTCATGAATCAAATCACTAGGTCATTTGTGTGTACTCACACATGTCTGTAAGAAGAGCATCCAGAATTAAAATCTTTCCTATATATAAATAAGCATATATAGAAATTATTATACTACTTTAATTTTATATAAATATTTTCTTTTCTTTTATAATGTATTATAAATTACCCCAAAATTTTTCACTGTTTTACTTACGTAGAAATTAAAATTGTTTCAGCTATGCAATGCAAATTTGTTGTTCAGACTTCTAAGATTTAGGGCATGTCGATTTAAAAAAAATTTCATTAATTGATATATAATTTATTTGTAACAAAATCTACCATTTGAAGAGTAGAGTTAAAGGTCAGCATTTCTATTCGACAAAGTACTGGAAGTTCTAGCCAGGGCAATCAGGAAAGAGCAAGATATAAAGGGTATTCAAATCAGGAAAGAGGAGGTCCAACCCTGTTGGCTTATTATATGATCTTGTACCTAGAAAATGCTAATGTCTCCACCAGAAGACTACCGGAATTGACAAATAAATCCAGCAAAGTCTCAGGTTACAAAAATCAATGTACACAAATGTACAGTAGAATTTCTGTGTACTCATAACAGTCAAGCCGAAAGTCAAATCAAAGACACAATACCATTTACCATAGCTACAAAAACAATGAAATACCTGGGAATATACTTAACCAAGGAGTTGAAAGATCTCTACAAGGAGAAATATAAAACCCTCGCTTGGGTGAGGCAAAAACATAAAATGTAACCAAAATGTTTGTACACTCATAATACCCTGACATTAAAAAAAAAAAAAAAAAAAAAAAAAAAACTGATAAAAAAAATCACAGATGGCACAACAGAACAGAAAAACAGCCCATGATCATGGATTGGAAGAATCAACATTGTTAAAATGTCCATACTGCCCAAAGTGATTTACAGATTCAATGCAATTCCCATCAAAATACCAATGTCTTATTTCACAGATGTAGAAAAAATAATCCTAAGCTTCACATGGAACCAAAAAAGAGCCCGGATAGCCAAAGCAATCCTAAAGCAAAAAGGACAAATCTGGAGGCATCACAATAACTACTTCAAATTATACTACAATGCTCTAGTAACCAAAACAGGATGGCACTGGGATAAAAGTAGAGACATAGACCAATGAAACAGAATAGAGAACTCAAGAATAAAACCATAGAGCTACAATTAACTTATCTTAAACAAAGCAGACAAAAATATACATGGGGGAAAGGATGCCCTATTCAATAAATGGTGCTGGGAAAAATGGATAACCACATGCAGAAGAATGAAACAGGACTCCATCTTTTGCCACATACAAAAATTAATTCAAGATAGATTAGATTTAAATGTAAGACATGAAACCATAACTATTTTAAAAGATAACATAGAAAAAACTCTTCTAAACATAGGCCTAGGCAAAGAATTTATGATTAAGACCCCAAAGAAAAATACAACAGCAACAAAAATAAATAAATAGGATTTAATTAAATTAAAAAGCTTCTGCATGGCAAAGAAAATAATCAACAGAGTGTACAGACAACCTACAGAATGGGAGAAAATATTCACATACCACACATCTGACAAAGAATTAATTTCCAGCATTTACAAAGAACTCAAAAAAATTAGCATGGAAAAAAAAAATAAACCCTATCAAAAACTGGGCAAAATACATGAACAGAAGTTTTTCAAAAGAAGACAGACAAATGGCTAAGAAAATATGAAAAAAATGTTCAACATCACTTATCATCAGGGAAATACACATTAAAACCACAATGAGATACCACCTTACTCCTATCAGAATGGCCATTACTAAAAAGTCAAAAACAATAGATGTTGACATGTATTCAGAGAAAAAGGAACGCTTATACACTGTTGGTGGGACTGTAAACTAGTACAACTGCCATGGAAAATGATATGGAGATTCCTCAAAAAGCTGAAAATACACCTGCCATTCAATCCAGCAATCCCTCTACCGTGTATCTATCCCAAAGAAAAGAAGTGATTTTATCAAAAAGACACTTGTCCTTGAAGGTTTATCCCAGCATAATTCACAGTTGCAGATATGAAATTCACAGATATAGAATCAACTCATAAGTGGATAAAGAAAATGTGATGGACACACACACACACACACACACACGCACCATGGAGCACTACTCAACCATAGAAAAGAATGAAGTAATGTCTTTCACAGCAACTTGGATGGAAGTGGAGACCATTATCCTAAGTGAAGTATTTCAGGAACGAAAAAACAAACACCACACGTTCTCACTAATAGGTGGGAATTAAACAATCGGTATACACAGGCACAGAGAGATGTAAAGAACACTGGAAAATGAGGAAGGGGATGGGAGGAAGGCGAGGGATAAATACCCTTCAGCTACAATGAACAGTAAGTGTCCTTGTGACAGGCACACTGAAAGCCCTGACTTCAGCATTATAAAGTGTATCGGTGCAACAAAAGCATTTGTATCCCCTTAATATTTTGAAATAAAAATAAAATAAAATAATATAACTTAACAACAAGTAATGTAAGAGATTAAATATAGATAACTCAACTAATAGATTAAAATGTTAGATTTAAAATTTCAAAAAATGTTTACAGGAAAAATTATACAAGCCAGTAATATAAGAAAATTCCCTTGATTTAACAAAAACAATAGGAAACCTGAAGCTAATTTTTATATAATAATAAAATAATGAGCACTGAGATTAAACATAAGGCAGCAATACTTTTCTTTTGCATTATCCTGGAGATCCTAGGATGTGGGAATAAAGAAAACAAAGACAATACTATTTTAATGAAAGGAAAAACCTCTCACTTTCTTGGGATGATTTTGAACATAGGAAATACACAAGTATCTATACAATATTAAAAGTAACTATTAATTTAGCAAGGTTGGTAAATTCAAAAATAAATTTATTACTGTATGAGTACAAGAAGGATAAAAAGACATAGAATACCATATGCAATCATATTTAAAACATTGTATTTCCTTAAGTATAGCAAAAATGTGTAGGATATGTATACTAAATACCACAAAATATTATGGGGAAAAATTAGAGAATTAAATAAATGTGGGGATATTTTAAGTTTATAAATTTAAACATTTAATATTAAAATGATATTGGATCTTTAGACCCAATGCAATTCCAATCTAGATCTCAGCAGATTTTTTCATATGTATTGACAAACTAATTTAAAGTGCGTTTAGAAATGGGACAGGCAAAAAATGACAGGACAATCTTGAGGAAAGACAGTGATGCTGCAGTACTTATACTACCAAATACCAAAACCTGCTGTAAAGAAAACTGTATATAAAATTTTTTTTATTTTAAAGCAAATAATTTCACTCCTTGGTGTATATCCAAGCAGAAAGCATTCATATTATCACAAAAATGATATATTACATTACCAATAGTAGCACTATTAATAAGTGCTAAAACCATAAGTTATTCAATTCAGTAGTAAAAAGGAAAATATGTTGTGATACATTAATAAAATGTAATGTCATACAGTAATGAAAAGAATTAAATTCCAACTAAATAAAATAATATGAATGAATCTGTCAAACATAACATTGAGTAAAAAAAACAAGACAGAAATTAATACTTGATGATTCCACTTTGGCACATTTCAGTCTATAATAGTGTTAAAAATTAGGACAGTGATTTCCCTTTGGGTGTATATGGCAGGACTTAGTATTTAGAAGGGGGCACAGCAGATCATTTTAGTAGCCCATATTCTTTCTCTTAATGTCAGTGGTGGCTACATAGCTATGTTCTCTCTTTTTGAAAGTTTATCAGTTTATGTATCTATGAGATATGCATACTCTTGTGTGTAAAGAAAAATATAAAATAGCACATTTGGAAACTAACATAGTCAGAATCTTGTTGAAAAATACTTGCTTCTCAGATACCTAAGGCTTCAGTTTAAATGAGATGTCACCCTAAGATGGATTTGTTTATAAGATACGCATAAGTTGGTTTTATTCAATTTTATTCTACAATGATATTTTCAACTAAGATTCACCATATGTATTCAATTTAGTTGAGTGATTCTATTATTTCACAACCTAACAAGCCTAAACAATTCAATAATTAATAATGAAACATCTTGTAGATAGGAACTGGGAAAAGAAGGAGAAAAGATTACACAGAATTAAATTCCTTGTTTCAATAAGTCTTGTTGTGAAAATGTATATTGCCAAACTCATAAATATTTGCATGTTTTTCATTGAATATGATGAATATGTACCAAAATCACATTAATAATCTATAAAATCACTTCAAATTAATATTCAGTAAGCTTCTACATAATGCCATTATTGAAGGATTTTAATTGCTTGGGTTGACAGAGGGTGGAGAGGTTATATATAGTTCTTCTAAAACACATAGATATGTATGAGGATTCTCAAAGACCTCTGTCAACTCTATGAATCTGTAATGTGATGCTTTATTTTGGAAAATACTGGTGACAAATTATTCCCAACAAACCATTATGCATAAATACAAGTGCTGACTGTTAAGTAGCAAAACTGGTTATATTTGTCACTTGGATATTTTTTGAATGTCATTTCTTATTTCATTAAAAAACACAATCTAGGATTCTCTTTCTCTACATATTTGCTGTTGAACCAACAAAGAATTACTTTTATTTTTAATATAACAGATATTTAATTGTCAAAAATATATATGCATGCATTTACCTGCATTAGTGTGTGTGTGTGTGTGTGTGTGTGTGCAAGTCAAAGTAAGACAATCTGTTTGTCATAAATGAATAATAGGGGATAGGATATCTACCAATTGTTTCTGATGTTTTTGTGAGAGATATCTTGTCTGAAATATTCTTTATCAGCAACCAAATACATAAATGGACATAAGGGCAGAAAAATAATTTAAAATTGTGATTTGGTTATCTCTTGCTATATAATAAACTACCTCATAGGTAGGACGTCACCTCAGGCTTATTCTGGGCTTCAAATCTTTTGTAAGAAGCTTATCAATGTGGATAAATTAAGCTTCTCACAGCATGGTGTTCTCATAATAAGGAAACTTATTACATATTGAGTGGTTTCCCCTAGTAAGTAAAAGCAGAAGCTACACTAGACTATCTTTCATAAGACTGATTTTAGAAGCTTGTATAGTGTTTTCTGTGCTATTTGACATTGGTTAAACAAGTCACATATTCAAGAGAATGGTATACTATTGTGTGAAGACTAGGAGGCATGTTTCCTTAGGGGCCAACAAACTGAGTTTATTATAGGCTGAGATACAACCCCTAATGTTTCATGTTTCATCCGCCTTCTCTCCATTATCCCCAAATGATATCCCATTATGGTATTCACTCAAGCTTGAAGCCTGTGATACCGTGTAAATCAAGTCCAGGTGTACAAATAAAACTCCTAAAGTACAGATTCTCTTGACTTAATGGCCAGTGAACTTAAAAGACAAGTAATCTGCTTTCTAGAAACCTGAAATATAGTGTCGAGTCAGTGACAAGAACAACAAAACACGTATTCCCATTCAAAATGGCAGATTATAGGAGGCATAGAACAGTTGGTCCATAAGGATTTTGAAAAGCAGTCATTAGTTTTTGATTCAGGCCCAGTTCTTTTGCCAGAGAATTTTTCTTCACGTTGCCTAGCTTTTACCTCTGAGTGATCATTTTCTGAAAGAAATACCCCATGTTTTGGGGTGAACTACTTCCCTAACCTGTTTGATTGGATTTTCTCCCTACAGAAGTATTGGAGAAAAACCTAGAAACCTAGGTGATAGTGGAAGGAAATGAGCTTAAATATGTGTATTCATTCCATCAATTTTAAATGGAGAATTGAATTTTCAAACCAAAAATTATGAAGAAAAAAAAAAAACACCAGGAGAAAATAGATGTGAAATAGCATAAAAAGGTAAAATAGTGGAAAGGGATAGGGATAAATTAAATTTAATAAAAATAAGATCATTTTAACCAAATTGTAATTACAAACTAACATTCTTGTAAGCACTTCATCGAGCACTGAAGATGCTTCATAATACAAGTTAGAATTAAGAAGAAATTGTCCATGATAAGATAAATTCTAATGAAAGACAAAATAGCTTATTTATAAATGTGATGAGAATTTTTTTGTTTTATTTATTTATTTTCTCTAGAGTGACATCAAAAAGAAGCGCTGAAATATTCTCTACTTGCTAGAAGCATTTGCAGAAGTGCTAAAATGCTTGTTTTTGAGTGTTTCTAAAACACAATCAAAATGAAAATCTGCCTATACAAACCTGATTTTTAAAAATGCTCAATAGATTCTTAGAATAGTATAATTGACATTTTGTTAAAGAAATTTGCTTACATGAATATTTTGAACACTGATTTTATATTAATATATACCAGCTTGATATGGGCGTCCCAATAATCAATTTTGTACATTCAAGGGAAAGACCTCCTTCATGCCAATATGTAACAGTGCTATTAGTATTAAGACAAATAGGAAACCAAAATTTTTTTTGGAGCCTATGTATTAATTTGAGTAAATGAATTTTAACAGTTTTAGTCCATTTGTCTCCACTAATGATATATAGTATTTCAATTTTCACATTTTAATTAAAATTAATAATGAGAATCTGATACTTAAATTAAGTATCGCTGTTTCCACTGTAATTAAATTCTGTGCTCTGCATAGTAAAATTACTTTAAATCTTCACTCTGTAAAACATTTTTCCCTCAAATCAGTGAACATGGCTATTTTATATAGACAAAGGGAAATTATTTATTTTGAATATCAATATTATTATTTAAAAAAAATCTACCTAACCAAATTGAATTCATATATGTCTATATCACCATCTCTTTTTTGTAGTCCTATATTCCCATGAGCAAATAAAGAAAAAAAACCTTCTTGATATTGCACTGTTCTTAAAGATAAAATGAAATGAAAAACAGTTGATGTTTTCTTCTTTTTTCCTACTATATCCAGTAATATGAAAAACTGCTCACAAATATCTCTCAAGATTTCTTTTACATTAGTTATTATACATATTCAGATTTAATATGAAGATAATTAGGAATTACTCTCTTGATGCTTCCTGGTATCTCTACATATGACTTGCTGCTCATTTTCCTTGAAACCAAGGTCTTTGAGTCAAATCAAAAACAGAGTAGGCTCTTTATGTTAGCTTGATTGCGATTATCATGGCACAATGTACACACATATCAAAACATCATGTTGAACATCTTAAATATTACATTTTTATTTGTCAATCATACTTCAAATCTGGAAAAAAGAGGGTTGAGTTAGTTATAAAGGGTTATGGGAAATACCATCTCTTGGAAGGGCTTAAAAACTATGGAAACTAATACATATATGAAATTGATTTTAGTGGAGTTAAACTAACAAGTGAATAGAATGTGGACTAGAACATAAAGTGCAAAGTTACATCAGAATATAAAAGTTTGAGAAACTAGTTAAAAATATTATGGGTATATAATTATATAACTATTGAGTACTCATAATAAGTAACTTTAATATGAAATAATTTATATATCTAACTAAAGATTATGTTATGGGGAAATTGAAACGGCTTGGTCAGGGGAAGAAGCATATAATAGGCAGGGTCAGGGAGGGAAATATTACTGGTTACTATCAGAGCTGTGTAGAGGAGAGGCTGTATGTTGGTCATACGCAGCAAGATCTGATTGGGCACATTTGGTTATCATAACTTGGTGTCATTCCACCCTCAGATTACTCCACTAAATCAGTTTGCACTGATTCTATGCTCACCACATTTATAAGTAGAAAATAAAATAAATCCAATTCAAACTACTTTTTACTGAAAGAAAGAAAGAGAGAGAGAGAAAGAAAGACAGAGAAAGAAAAGAAGAAAGACAGAAAGAAAGGGAGGGAGGGAAGGAAGGAAAGAAGGAGAGAAAACATTTGAAGGTAATGAAGATATTTTCCAATGTTTCTCCTATACTTACTGTCTTAATTTTCATATTTACATCTGCAATCCATCTATAATTAACTTTTGAAAATACTTTGACAGGTTCCAGTATTCTTTTCTCATATGCATATCCAGTCAATACAAAATAATTTGTTGAAAGACTATCTTTAATTTCTGAATTTCAATGACCCCTTTATCATAAATCAGGTGATTGTAAATATGTGATCTACTTCTGAATTTCCTATTTTGTTCCATTCAGCA